>JAEIGQ010000415.1:0-95794 GCA_018904275.1 Lordiphosa clarofinis | reverse complement strand
TTTGGGACATACTTGGGACATACCTGCAACATACTTGGAACATACTTGGGACTTACTTGGGACATATTTGGGACATCATTGGGACATACTTGGGACACACTTGGGACATACTTGGGACATACTTGGGACATACTTGGGACATATTTGGGACATACTTGGGACATACTTGGGACATATTTGGGACATACTTGGGACATATTTCGGACATACTTGGCACATACTTAGGACATAGTTGGGACATACTTGGGAAATATATGGGACATACTTGGGACATATTTGGGACATATTTGCGACATATTTGGCACACACTTGGGACATATTTATGACATTCTTGGGACATATTTTGGACATACTTGGGACAAACTTGGGACATACTTGGGACATATATGGGACATACTTGGGACATATTTGGGACTTATTTGGGACATACTTTGGACATACTTGGGACATACTTGGGACATAGTTGGGACATACTTGGGAAATATATGGGACATACTTGTGACATAGTTGGGACATACTTGGGACATATTTGGGACATACTTGGAACATACTTGGAACATACTTGGGACATACTTGGGACATATTTGGGACATATATGGGACATATCTGGGACATACTAGGGACATATTTTTGGCATACTTGGGACATACCTGGGACATATTTGGGACATATTTGGGACATACTTCGGACATACTTGGGACATATTGGGGACATTCTTGGGACATATTTGGGACAAACTTGGGACATACTTGGGACACACTTGGGACATAGTTGGGACATAGTTGGGACATTCTTGGGCATACTTGGGACATATTTGGGACATACTTGGAACATACGTGGGACATACTTGGGATATATTTGGGACATACTTGGGACAAACTTGGGACATACTTGGGACATACTTGGGACACACTTGGGACATACTTGGGACATATTTGGGACATACTTGGAACATTCTTGGGACATTTTTGGGACATACCTGGAATATACTTGGGATATATTTGGGACATATTTGGGACATACTTGGGACATACCTGGAACATACTTGGAACATACTTGGGACATACTTGGGACATATTTGGGACATACTTGGGACATATTTGGGACATACTTGGGACATACTTGGGACATACTTGGGACATACCTGGAACATACTTGGGACATACTTGGGACATACTTGGGACATACATACTTGGGACATACTTGGGACATACCTGGAACCTACTTGGAACATACTTGGGACATACTTTGGACATATTTGGGACATACTTGGGACATACTTGGGACATACTTGGAACATACTTGGAACATACTTGGGACATACTTGGGACATACTTGGGACATACTTGGGACATATTTGGGACATACTTGGGACATACTTGGGACATATTTGGGACATACTTGGGACATACTTGGGACATACTTGGGACATACTTGGGACATATTTGGGACATACTTGGGACATACTTGGGACATACTTGGGACATACTTGGGACATATTTGGGACATACTTGGGACATATTTGGAACATACTTGGGACATACTTGGGACATACTTGGGACATACTTGGGACATACTTGGGACATACTTGGGACATACTTGGGACATACTTGGGACATACTTGGGACATACTTGGGACATATTTGGGACATACTTGGGACATACTTGGGACATACTTGGGACATATTTGGGACATACTTTGGACATATTTGGGACATACTTGGGACATACTTAGGACATACTTGGGACATACTTGCATACTTGGGACATACTTGGGACATACTTGGGACATATTTGGGACATATTTGGGACATACTTGGGACACACTTGGGACATACTTGGGACATACTTGGGACATACTTGGGACATACTTGGGACATATTTGGGACATACTTTACTTTGGACATATTTGGGACATACTTGGGACATACTTGGGACATATTTGGGACATATTTGGGACATACTTGGGACATATTTGGGACATACTTGGGACATACTTGGGACATATTTGGGACATACTTGGGAAATATTTGGGACATACTTGGGACATATTTGGGACATATTTGGGACATATTTGGGACACACTTGGGACATATTTGGGACATATTTTGGACATACTTGGGACAAACTTGGGACATACTTGGGACATATTGGGACATACTTGGGACATATTTGGGACTTATTTGGGACATACTTTGGGACATACTTGGGACATACTTGGGACATACTTGGGACATACTTGGGACATACTTGGGACATACTTGGGACATACTTGGGACATACTTGGGACATACTTGGGACATATTTGTGACATACTTGGGACATACTTGGGACATATTTGGGACATACTTGGGACATACTTTGGACATATTTCGGACATACCTGGGACATATTTGGGACATATATGGGAAATATCTGGGACATACTTGGGACATATTTTTGGCATACTTGGGACATACTTGGGACATATTTGGGACATACTTGGGACATACTTGGGACATACTTGGGACATATTTCGGACACACTTGGCACATACTTGGGACATAGTTGGGACATACTTGAGACATTTTTGGGACATATTTGGGACATACTTGGGAAATACTTGGGACATACTTGGGACATATTTCGGACATACTTGGGACATATTTGGGACATTTTTGGGACATACTTGGGTCATACTTAGGACATACTTGGGACATACTTGGGACATACCTGGAACATACTTGGAACATTCTTGGGACATTCTTGGGACATACCTGGGACATACTTGGGACATATTTGGGACATACTTGGGAAATACCTGGAACATACTTGGAACATACTTGGGACATACTTGGGACATATTTGGGACATACTTGGGACATATTTTCGACATACTTGGAACTTACTTGGAACATACTTGGGACATATTTGGGACATACTTGGGACATACTTGGGACATACTTGGGACATACTTGGGACATACTTGGGACATACTTGGGACATACTTGGGACATATTTGGGACATACTTGGGACATACTTGGGACATACCTGGGACATACTTGGAACATACTTGGGACATACTTGGGACATATTTGGGACATACTTGGGACATACTTGGGACATACTTGGGACATACCTGTAACATACTTGGAACATACATGGAACATACTTGGGACATATTTGGGACATACTTGGGACATACCTGGAACATACTTGGAACATACTTGGGGCTTACTTGGGACATATTTGGGACATCATTGGGACATACTTGGGACACATTTGGGACATACTTGGGACATATTTGGGACATATTTGGGACATATTTGGGACATACTTGGGACATATTTGGGACATACTTGGGACATACTTGGGACATACTTGGGACATACTTGGGACATACTTGGGACATACCTGGAACATACTTGGAACATACTTGGAACATACTTGGGACATATTTGGGACACACTTGGGACATACTTGGGACATACTTGGGACATACTTGGGACATATTTGGGACATACTTATGACATACTTGGGACATACCTGCAACATACTTGGAACATACTTGGGACTTACTTGGGACATATTTGGGACATCATTGGGACATACTTGGGACACACTTGGGACATACCTGGGACATACTTGGGACATACTTGGGACATATATGGGACATACTTGGGACATATTTTTGGCATACTTGGGACATACTTGGGACATATTTCGGACACACTTGCCACATACTTGGGACATAGTTGGGACATACTTGAGCCATTTTTGGGACATATTTGGGACATACTTGGGAAATACTTGGGACATACTTGGGACATATTTCGGACATACTTGGGACATATTTGGGACATATTTGGGACATACTTGGGGCATACTTAGGACATACTTGGGACATACCTGGAACATACTTGGAACATTCTTGGGACATACCTGGAACATACTTGGGACATACTTGGGACATACTTGGGACATATATGGGACATATATGTGACATATCTGGGACATACTTGGGACATATTTTTGGCATACTTGGGACATACTTGGGACATATTTGGGACATACTTGGGACATACTTGGGACATATTTCGGACACACTTGGCACATACTTGGGACATAGTTGGGACATACTTGAGACATTTTTGGGACATACTTGGGACATACTTGGGACACACTTGGGACATACTTGGGACATATTTGGGACATACTTGGGACATACTTGGGACATACCTGGGACATACTTGGGACATACTTGGGACATACTTGGGACATATTTGGGACATCATTGGGACATATTTGGGACATACTTGGGACATACTTGGGACATACTTGGGACATACTTGGGACATATTTGGGACATACTTGGGACATACTTGGGACATACTTGGGACATACTTGGGACATACCTGGAACATACTTGGAACATACTTGGGACTTACTTGGGACATATTTGGGACATCATTGGGACATATTTGGGACATCATTGGGACATACTTGGGACACACGTGGGACATACTTGGGACATATTTGGGACATATTTGGGACATATTTGGGACATACTTGGGACATACTTGGGACATACTTGGGACATACTTGGCACATACTTGGGACATACCTGTAACATACTTGGAACATACTTGGGACATACTTGGGACATATTTGGGACATATATGGGACATATCTGGGACATACTTGGGACATATTTTTGGCATACTTGGGACATACTTGGGACATATTTGGGACATACTTGGGACATACTTGGGACATACTTGGGACATACTTGGGACATATTTCGGACACACTTGGCACATACTTGGGACATAGTTGGGACATACTTGAGACATTTTTGGGACATACTTGGGACATACTTGGGACATATTTGGGACATACTTGGGACATACTTGGGACATACCTGTAACATACTTGGAACATACTTGGGACATACTTGGGACATACCTGGAACTTACTTGGAACATACTTGGAACATACTTTTGACATATTTGGGACTTACTTGGGACATACTTGGGACATATTTGGGACATCATTGGGACATACTTGGGACACACTTGGGACATACTTGGGACATACTTGGGACATATTTGGGACATATTTGGGACATACTTGGGACATACTTGGGACATATTTCGGACATTTTTGGGACATATTTGGGACATACTTGGGACATATTTCGGACATACTTGGCACATACTTAGGACATAGTTGGGACATACTTGGGAAATATATGGGACATACTTGGGACATACCTGTAACATACTTGGAACATACTTGGAACATACTTGGGACATATTTGGGACATACTTGGGACATACCTGGAACATACTTGGAACATACTTGGGACTTACTTGGGACATATTTGGGACATCATTGGGACATACTTGGGACACACTTGGGACTTACTTGGGACATATTTGGGACATATTTGGGACATATTTGGGACATATTTGGGACATACTTGGGACATACTTGGGACATACTTGGGACATACTTGGGACATACTTGGGACATACTTGGGACATACCTGTAACATACTTGGAACATACTTGGAACATACTTGGGACATACTTGGCACACACTTGGGACATACATGGGACATACTTAGGACATACTTGGGACATACCTGCAACATACTTGGAACATACTTGGGACTTACTTGGGACATATTTGGGACATCATTGGGACATACTTGGGACACACTTGGGACATACTTGGGACATACTTGGGACATATTTGGGACATATTTGGGACATACTTGGGACATACTTGGGACATATTTCGGACATACTTGGGACATATTTGGGACATACTTGGGACATATTTCGGACATACTTGGCACATACTTAGGACATAGTTAGGACATACTTGGGAAATATATGGGACATACTTGGGACATATTTGCGACATATTTGGGACACACTTGGGACATATTTATGACATTCTTGGGACATATTTTGGACATACTTGGGACAAACTTGGGACATACTTGGGACATGTTTGGGGTATATTTGGGACATACTTGGGACATACTTGGGACATATTTGGGACATAATTGGGACATACTTGGGACATACTTGGGACATACTTGGGACATACCTGGAACATACTTGGGACATACTTGGGACATACTTGGGACATACCTGGAACATACTTGGAACATACTTGGGACATACTTGGGACATATTTGGGACATACTTGGGACATATTTTCGACATACTTGGAACATACTTGGAACATACTTGGGACATACTTGGGACATACTTGGGACATACTTGGGACATACTTGGGACATACTTGGGACATACTTGGGACATACTTGGGACATACTTGGGACATACTTGGGACATACTTGGGACATACCTGGAACATACTTGGAACATACTTGGGACATACTTGGGACATATTTGGGACATACTTGGGACATACTTGGGACATATTTGGGACATATTTGGGACATACTTGGGACATACTTGGGACATACCTGGAACATACTTGGAACATACTTGGAACATACTTGGGACATATTTGGGACATACTTGGGACATACCTGGAACATACTTGGAACATACTTGGGACTTACTTGGGACATATTTGGGACATCATTGGGACATACTTGGGACACACTTGGGACATACTTGGGACATATTTGGGACATATTTGGGACATATTTGGGACATACTTGGGACATACTTGGGACATACTTGGGACATACTTGGGACATACCTGTAACATACTTGGAACATACTTGGGACATACTTGGTACACACTTGGGACATACTTGGGACATATTTGGGACATGTTTGTGGTATATTTGGGACATTCTTGGGACATACTTGGGACATATTTGGAACATACTTGGGACATACTTGGGACATATTTGGGACATACTTGGGACATACTTGGGACATATTTGGGACATATTTGGGACATACTTGGTACATACCTGTAACATACTTGGAACATACATGGAACATACTTGGGACATATTTGGGACATACTTGGGACATACCTGGAACATACTTGGAACATACTATGGACTTACTTGGGACATATTTGGGACATCATTGGGACATACTTGGGACACACTTGGGACATACTTGGGACATATTTGGGACATATTTGGGACATATTTGGGACATATTTGGGACATACTTGGGACATATTTGGGACATACTTATGACATACTTGGGACATACCTGCAACATACTTGGAACATACTTGGGACTTACTTGGGACATATTTGGGACATCGTTGGGACATACTTGGGACACACTTGGGACATACTTGGGACATATATGGAAAAAACTTGGGACATATTTGGGACTTACTTGGGACATACTTTGGACATACTTGGGACATACTTGGGACATACTTGGGACATAGTTGGGACATACTTGGTAAATATATGGGACATACTTGTGACATAGTTGGGACATACTTGGGACAAATTTCGGACATACTTGGGACATATTTGGGACATACTTGGAACATACTTGGAACATACTTGGGACATACTTGGGACATATTTGGGACATATATGGGACATACTTGGGACATATTTCGGACACACTTGGCACATACTTGGGACATAGTTGGGACATATTTGAGACATTTTTGGGACATATTTGGGACATACTTGGGAAATACTTGGGACATACTTGGGACATATTTCGGACATACTTGGGACATATTTGGGACATCCTTGGGCATACTTGGGACATAGTTGGGACTTACTTGGGACATATTTCGGACATTATTGGGACATACTTGGAACATACTTGGAACATATTTGGGACATTCTTGGGACATACTTGGGACATATTTCGGACATACTTGGGACATATTTGGGACATACTTGGGACATATATGGGACATAGTTGGGTTATACTTGGGACATACTTGGGACATAGAAGGGACATATTTCGGCCATACTTGGGACATATTTTTGGCATACTTGGGACATACTTGGGACATATTTGGGACATACTTGGGACATATTTCGGACACACTTGGCACATACTTGGGACATAGTTGGGACATACTTGAGACATTTTTGGGACATATTTGGGACATACTTGGGAAATACTTGGGACATACTTGGGACATATTTCGGACATACTTGGGACATATTTGGGACATCCTTGGGCATACTTGGGACATAGTTGGGACTTACTTGGGACATATTTCGGACATTATTGGGACATACTTGGAACATACTTGGAACATATTTGGGACATACTTGGGACATACTTGGGACATATTTCGGACATACTTGGGACATATTTGGGACATACTTGGGACATATATGGGACATAGTTGGGACATACTTGGGACATACTTGGGACATAGTTGGGACATAGAAGGGACATATTTCGGCCATACTTGGGACATATTTGGGACATATTTGGGACATACTTGGGAAATACTTGGGACATACTTGGGACATATTTCGGACTGTAGCATAAATTATTGCAGCCACTATGCATCAGTTCAAAGCTTAGTATAAAACCAAAACAGCTTCACTGAAAAAGCTCAAGCCAAAAAGCTTCAAGCCAAAAGCTCTACTTTAAAGCCAAACTTCTTATCTAAGCTTTGGCCCACATATAAAAAAGCAAGCAAGATATATTCCTAAGTACCGTAATTAAGCCTAGCATAAGATTAGCATTAAGATCTCTTCTAACATATGTAACCTTACCTAGTCCATAAGAACTAATGTAATCCAAATGATATAAATAGGGCGCCTGGCGCCCCGGAAATAAACAATCAAGGTTCAAACCTCAAACCGCCTTCTACATGGCGATCCTGCCTTAAACTGGCATAAGTCAATCTTTTTAAAAAAAAAATTCCTGCCGTCCTTTGGCACACAAAAAAAAAAAAAATATACATATCCTGCCAAAATCACCGGCACAGGATATGAGCGAGCACCGAACCGCGGTGCAGCAGGCGATCGCTGAATGCCCCCAGGCAGGACCTAAGCCCCTCACCATAGAAGAGTACCGGGCAAGAAATCCTGCCCACCGAGCTGCTGAGAGGAATAAAGCCAAAGCGGAAGAAGCCCTCACCCAAATCCCATCAGTGCGAACCCCGAAAAGGCGCGGAGGAATCAGCGCCAAACTCAGGCGACACCGAGCTGCCCTTCTAGCCAGAGTCAACAACGATCCACCTCCACCGTGGACAGAAGCCTCCGACATATGGCTTCAAATTGACTCCTTGGAGCAGCAGCAGCAGCAAAGACGATTAAGAGCCATACAAAAAGAAGCCGGTAACAGCAGTGCAGCAGCAGCAAACAACAACATCACAAACAAAATCAAATAAACATAAAATAAACAAGAGTGCCTAACGGCAACTTGGCGCTATGGCGATATTCGCCCTCGCAAAATTAATACATAAGAAAAAATAAAATAAAATAAAAACACAAACATACATATGTACATACACACATTTATACATACATTAATGAAAACACTTATACATAAATTTATTCATATACTTAGACACACATTAACACATACATTTTTCAAAAACAAAACATTGTACAGTTATTATTAAAATGAATTAAAACAAAGAAAACCCAAAACAAACACTCCATTAACCAATTTACAGTAGGGAAACCTAAACCAAAACAAAACAAAAAAAAAAGAGCTTTCAAACAGAACTGCAGCTTAAGAAGCTTTCGAAGCTTAATGATCTCCGCACAGTGGTTAGCAGTCTAACTAAAATGTATTGAACAGTGATTAAAAGTCAAAGTAAAAATAGTCGAAAATTTTTTTGCACATTGGTTTGAGGTCTAAAGAAAAAGAGTAAAAAATAAAAAAAAAAAAAAAAAAAAAAAAATAAAATATATATATATATAAAAATAAAAATTGTTTTCCAAACAACATATGGATTGGACAATTATTCAAGATAAAATTCTACCTCACAAAGACAATTTCTTTAAGTCTTACAAATGTCTTAACAAAAGTATTCCAATTAGATCAGTAACCGTGGGAAAACATTTAGAAATATTATTTGAAAACTTTAACAAAATTAGAGAAATATTAATAGCAGACTATACTAAATTCAATACACTACAGGAACTTCAGGCTAATGATACTTTCTTACTTTTTAGAAATAACTTAGAATATATTACGAACAAACATCAAATAATAGCATTCTTGCCTAGACAACTGGAGAACCCAGCCACTTATGAATTTAAACATATGGAAGAAGAAGCAGAATTAGAAATAGAAAAGGAAGATCAACTACCCATTAATATAGAAAAAAAAGAAATCAATATGTCACAAACATCTCTTGAATTTCTGAGCTCAGCCGCAAGGCTTGTTCATGATTTTGATGGAAAGGCTGAAAACCTACAAAGTTTCGTTGACTCTCTTGAACTTTTAGATGACATTAAAGGAACACATGAATCGACAGCCATACGTTTCATTAAAACAAAATTAAAAGGAGACTCAAGAATATTGATTACGAACGAAAATACAATTAGCGAAATAGTATTAAAGCTTAAAAATAATATTAAGGGAGAATCAGTAGGAGTTTTAGAAGCAAAGATGATGAATATGAGACAGCACGGAAAATCAGCTACTGCTTACGCGACAGACCTTGAAAATTTAACAAAAGCTCTCACGCGAGCATACATTTTAGATGAGCTTAAACCCGAAATAGCAAACAAATACGCTACTCAGACAGCTGTAAAAGCAATTACCCACAATTGCACAATTGAAAAAGTCAAAACAATAATGGAAGCCGGCCAATTTAGTAACATGAATGAAGTTATTTCTAAATTTGTCAGTAGTTGTACAGACGCAACTGGCCAAAACAACACAATTCTCTTTACAAGACAAAACTTCAACAACCCCAACAGGCAAAATAATCAATGGCAATACAACAACAATGGTCAAAGAAACTGGAATAACTGGAATAATGGTTATAACAGAAACAATGATAACACTAGTTTACAGCCAAAAGACCCATTTCTACTGAAAATTGTTTTTAGTGTAGTTTGGAATGGTGATCTCAAAAATCAATTTCAAAAATTTTTTCATGGCTCCGTTTTTGAAATATAATTTTTTTTTTTATTTTTTGGTAGGGGCACTTCCATTTTAGCCATATCTCACTTTATAATTGTCAGATAGAGTCAAGCAAGATAAGAATCGAAAGGTTATTTCGCTGCCGGAACATTTTTTTTAAATCGGTTCATTAGTTTGACTACAATATACAAAAATATTTCGAAAAAATCGATTTTTTGCTCGAAAAATCATTTTTTGGTCGCCTGGAAAAAATATAAAAAAATCAAAAAAATTATTTTTATTTTTTCTACATAAGAACCGCACTTCTACGAAGAAAAACAGATATCGATGATCAAAATCTGTGAACAAACACAGGAGCTGTAAGCAATTTAGTGCAAAAAAATGTGATATTTTCCTGAATATTTTAAAATAAATTTTCGTTTGCTTCGACTTTTGTTCCGTTTTTTTAATTTTTATTTTTGTTCTGGCTTTTCGTTCACTTCATAATTTGACCAAAAAACGAAGAAAAGAACAATGTTAATTTTTGGAAACACACAATATACTCAAATTTGACTGTTAGTTCCTCTACTCAATTTGATCCATCTATGGTACGTGTTACACGATTTTCCTCACAAATACCGTATTTTCTTCGTAAAAGTGCGATTCTTAAATAGAAAAAATAAAAATAATTTTTTTGTATTTTTTTATATTTTTTCTAGTCGTTTAAAAATGAAATTTCTTGGATTTTCGAGCAAAAAATCGATTTTTTTGAAATATTCTTGGTTGTTGAATTCAAACTACTGAACCGATTTAAAAACAATGCTCCACGCAATTATTGGCAGCTCCATTACCTTTCGATTTATTTCTTACTTGACTCTATCTGACAATTATGAACTGAGATATGGCTTAAAAAGTAAGAGTACCTACCAAAAAAATTTAAAAAATTAATATTTCAAAAACGGAGCCATGAAAAAATTTTTGAAATCGATTTTTTAGATCACCATTCCAAACTATACTAAGAAAAATTTTCAGCTGAAATGGGTCATTTTTTTTTTTTATTTTTGTAAACTAGTGTAATTACAGATACAGCAATAATAACAATAACCGATATAACAATAATAATAACAACAACCGATATAATAACAATAACAATTATAACCAAAACAATGGATATAATAATAATAATAGCAGGAACAACAATAACCAAAACAGAAATAACAATATAAGAGTAGCAACTGAAAATAGTCAACAGGAAAACTCCGAGCGTCCTCTGAATTCAAATTAAGTACACACAAAATATATACTCTAAGTCTAAACAACAATAGTTTCATTTTCGTAAACCTTAAAACAAAATTACTTAAATTTCTTCTAGACACAGGTGCGGATATTTGCTTGATAAAAGAGAGTAAACTGTTTAATCGAACAGATATAAACACAACAAAATACACCAGCTTAAATGGGATATGTCAGGAAAGTGTTCAATCAATAGGAGAAATTGCATTAAACTTAGAAATCGAAAACATTTCAATACAGCACAAGTTCCAAGTTGTCAAAGATGACTTTCCTATTCCATGTGATGGAATAATTGGACTTGACTTCATTAAAACCTTTAATTGCAAACTTGATTATACACAACATCAACATCTGTTCACATTACGACCAAACTTTCTAAGTCAAAATATAACTATCCCCATAACAACAGGCTCACAAACAGGTATTTTTACAATCCCATCTAGGTCAGAAGTTATTCGACCAATACAAATCAATAGTAACGATGACGATCTTTTAATCCCGAACCAAGAAATTCAACCAGGTGTGTTCATTGCAAACACGATAGTCTCAAAAAACAGCCCATTTGTCAGATTGATTAACACGAATACAGTAGAAGCAAAAATCAACAAAACTAATATTCAAACTGAAAAGCTATCAGACTATGAAATTTTTGAAATACCCACAAACAATAAAAACCATAAAACAAATGTCATGGAAAAACTTAGTAAAAATTTCCCTACTTTTGTTAAAGAACAACTACATAGCTTATGTTCTGAGTTTAATGATATTTTTGCAACAGAATCCGAGAAAATTTCGTCAAATAACTTCTACAAGCAAAAACTGCGACTAAAAGACGAAACCCCAGTATATTTGAAGAATTATAGGATAGCACATAGTCAAAAAGAAGAAATAAGTAGGCAGGTGGACAAACTGATCAATGATGACATAATCGAACCATCAATGTCCGAGTTCAATAGTCCAATTCTTTTAGTCCCAAAGAAATCCCTACCAGGAAGCGAAGAAAAACGTTGGCGTCTAGTAGTAGACTATAGGAAAATAAACAAGCAGTTGATAGCAGACAAATTCCCACTACCCAGAATGGATGACATTCTTGACCAACTGGGACGCGCCAAATATTTTTCTTGCCTAGACCTAATGTCAGGTTTCCATCAAGTAGAATTAGAGGAAAGCTCAAGGGATATTACCTCATTTTCAACTGATAAAGGCTCATACCGATTTAAAAGACTACCATATGGTCTAAAAGTAGCTCCAAACTCATTCCAGAGAATGATGTCCTTAGCATTTTCTGGACTATCACCGTCTCAAGCATTTTTATATATGGACGACCTGATAGTTATAGGATGTTCCGAATCCCATATGTTGCGCAACTTGCGTGATGTTTTTACCACGTGCAGAAAGTACAACCTTAAACTACACCCTGACAAATGTTCTTTTTCGGACATGAAGTTACCTTTTTGGGCCACAAGTGCACAAACCAAGGAATCTTACCCGATAACAACAAGTTTGAGGTTATAAAAAACTATCCTACTCCAACAAATGGGGATGAAGCAAAACGGTTCATAGCATTCTGCAATTACTATCGCAGGTTTATTCCAAATTTTGCAGATTCAGCAAGACATATAACCAGGTTATCTCGAAAAAATGTGGCTTTTGAATGGACAAACGAAAGTGAATTGGCATTTAAATATCTAAAAAAGCAACTTTTAAGCCCAACAATCCTTCAATATCCAGATTTTAATAGGGAGTTTTGCATAACTACAGACGCAAGCAAAAAAGCATGCGGAGCAGTGCTGAGTCAAGAGTATGACGGAAAACAACTTCCAGTAGCATATGCGTCAAAGTCTTTCACTAAGGGCGAAAGCAATAAGTCAACAATAGAACAGGAACTTACTGCAATACATTGGGCTATACAATACTTCAAACCTTACATATATGGGAAAAAATTCCTAATTAAAACAGATCATCAACCACTTACTTATCTTTTTTCATTAAAAAACCCCGCATCCAAACTCATACGAATGAGGTTAGACTTAGAGGAATTTGATTTTACAATTGAATATATCAGAGGACGTGAAAATTATACAGCAGACGCTTTATCGAGAATTGAATTTAAAGACATCAAGGAATTGTCTAATAACAATATATTAAAAGTAACTACAAGATCAGACACGAAAATGAAAAATACAATCCCTGACAAACAAAACAACCAACTGACAAAAGAAAAGACACCAATGATTTACGAGGCAATAAACTTTTGTGATGCCAAAACACATATTAAATTAAAATTGAAAGATCAAAAATGCACATTTTTAAAAGGAAAATCAATGGTAACAGCTTTTGCAGTTAATGATTTATTCATTAATGGAAAACTCGATCTAGATCGACTCTTTCCAAGGCTTGAACAAGAAGCCGGTGAACGAAACATTGACATATTGCAAATAGCTCCATTAGATGAATTATTCAGTATAGTTTCAATAAACGAATTTAAGAGCTCAGGGAATAAACATTTAAAGAAATTAAAAATTACTATACTGCCATTATTAACAAATTTAAGAGAAAATGATGTTGAAATTAAAAATATATTAAAAAAGTATCATGATAATCCAATATCAGGCGGACACTGTGGAATATCAAGAATGTTAAGGAAGATTAAAAGAAAATATTATTGGAAAAATATGACAAGACAGATAACAACTTACGTAAAATCGTGCGAAAAATGCAAGCTAGCTAAAATTACCAGACATAATAAAACCCCTATGACATTGACTACAACTCCTGCAACAGCTTTCGACATTGTTATAATTGACACTATTGGTCCGTTACCGAGAACAGAAAACGGAAACGAGTACGCTGTTACAATGATATGTGATTTGACCAAATACCTTATTACGGCACCAATACCGAACAAAAGCGCAAAAACCGTTGCAAAAGCAATATTTGAAAAATGTATTTTGACATTCGGTCCGATGAAGACTTTTATTACAGACATGGGAACAGAGTACATGAACTCAATACTAACGGAGTTATGCAAAAACTTTAAAATTGAAAAAATTAATTCGACTGCCCATCATCATCAAACACTAGGAACAATCGAGCGAAACCACAGAACATTCAACGAGTACATAAGATCATACATATCAATAAACAAATATGATTGGGATGAGTATCTTCAATACTTTACATACTGTTTTAATACTACTCCATCCACAGTACATGGCTATTGCCCTTTTGAATTGATCTTCGGTAAACAACCAACAGATCTTCCATTTTCATCTACAACAATTGACCCAGTCTATAATTTAGAAGATTATAACAAAGAAATTAAGTATAAGCTACAAATAGCACAAAATAAAGCAAGGCTCATGTTAGACAGATATAAGGAAAAACAAAAGAAAAATTATGATAGAAAAACAAATGAGGTAGCTATAAAAATAGGTCAATTAGTTCTAATAAAGAATGAGACAGGCCATAAATTAGACCCTCAATACTTAGGAAAATATAAAATAGTAGAAATAGGAAAAAATAATAATATAACAATAAGTGATAATAAAAATAAAACACAAATTGTAAACCTAGACAGAATAAAATTATTAGACTAAGATCAGACTTATGTTAATATTAAGATCTCTTATCTTCAACAAAAAAAGATATAGGGCAACAGAGCGTAACCCTTTGGGTACGTGAATCCCAGCCTTGGCTGAGATGTATAATTCTGTTTTAATTGTAGAAACCATTTAGAAAAAAAAAGAACAATAAATTATTCTTTTTTTTTGCGAAAAAAGGAGATGTAGCATAAATTATTGCAGCCACTATGCATCAGTTCAAAGCTTAGTATAAAACCAAAACAGCTTCACTGAAAAAGCTCAAGCCAAAAAGCTTCAAGCCAAAAGCTCTACTTTAAAGCCAAACTTCTTATCTAAGCTTTGGCCCACATATAAAAAAGCAAGCAAGATATATTCCTAAGTACCGTAATTAAGCCTAGCATAAGATTAGCATTAAGATCTCTTCTAACATATGTAACCTTACCTAGTCCATAAGAACTAATGTAATCCAAATGATATAAATAGGGCGCCTGGCGCCCCTGAAATAAACAATCAAGGTTCAAACCTCAAACCGCCTTCTACAGGACATACTTGGGACATATTTGGGACATCCTTGGGCATACTTGGGACATAGTTGGGACTTACTTGGGACATATTTCATGCTACATATTTGGGACTTACTTGGGACATACTTTGGACATATTTTGGGACATACTTGGGACATACTTGGGACATACTTGGGACATACTTGGGACATAGATGGGACATATTTCGGCCATACTTGGGACATATTTGGGACTTACATGGGACATACTTTGGACATACTTGGGACATACTTGGGACATACTTGGGACATACTTGGGACATAGTTGGGACATAGATGGGACTTGGGACATAGTTGGGACATACTTGGAACATACTTGGAACATATTTGGGACATACTTGGGATATATATGGGACATACTTGGGACATATTTATGACATTCTTGGGACATATTTTAAACATACTTGGGACAAACTTGGGACATAGTTGGGACATATATGGGACATACTTGGGACATATTTGGGACTTACTTGGGACATACTTTGGACATACTTGGGACATACTTGGGACATACTTGGGACATAGTTGGGACATATTTGGGACACACTTGGGACATATTTATGACATTCTTGGGACATATTTTAAACATACTTGGGACAAACTTGGGACATAGTTGGGACATATATGGGACATACTTGGGACATATTTGGGACATCCTTGGGCATGCTTGGGACATAGTTGGGACATACTTGGGACATATTTCGGACATTTTTGGGACATATTTGGGACACACTTGGGACATATTTATGACATTCTTGGGAGATATTTTGGACATACTTGTGACAAACTTGGAACATACTTGGGACATATATGGGACATACTTGGGACATATTTGGGACTTACTTGGGACATACTTTGGACATACTTGGGACATACTTGGGACATACTTGGGACATACTTGGGACATACTTGGGACATACTTGGGACATAGTTGGGACATACTTGGGACATATTTGGGACATATTTGGGACATACTGTAAGGAAGCTCCTAGGCCGGGGTATATATCTCAGTCGCACCTAGGTTCTTTTACAAGAATATTTGTAAAGAAGGTCTGAGACACTGAGGGTTAAAGGATCTTGGCATGAAATATCCCAAGAGAAATTGAGGAAAGGTATGATTTACGGTCCTACTCTCTTACGGCTGGCTCTGTTCCGCCCGTATCGGGTCGAGAAGGGATCCTTGCCTCCGTTTCACCGACCTCCGCCAACAGAGCGGGAAGGAATCCTCGTCTCTGTATCGCTAGCTACGGGCTAAGGGGAGGGAAGGAATCCACGTCTCCGTTTAGCTTACTACGGGCAAAAGAGCGGGAAGGGATCCTCGACTCTGCTTAGCTAACAGTGGGAAAGGATCCTCGTCTCTGTTTAGATAATTACAGGTAAAAGAGCGGGAAAGGATCCTCGACTCTGTTTAGTTACTAGCAAAAGAGCGGGAAGGAATCCACGACTCTGTTTAATTGACTACAATACTAGAGCGGGAAGGGATCCACGTCTCCGTTTGATTAGCTACTGGTTATTGGAACGGGAAGCGATCCGCGTCTCTGTTGAACTAACTACTGGTTAGGAGAGCGGGAAGTAATCCACGACTCTGATTAACTGCTTATTGTCAATGGAGCGGGAAGCAATCCGCGTCTCCAGGGGGACCAAGGAACCTAAAGGGCAGATCACTCGAAAGAAATAAACACAGCGCCACAGAAATTCATTTGTTCATAAACCTTTATTCACTTCTTTTCAATCCGTTCCTTATAGGCCTCGCTGCACCGCTGTTCCTTTCCGCCGGCTTATCTCTACTTACTCTCTCTCGCTTTCTCACTCTTGAAATTTGTCCACGTGTTCACTCTCCGTTTCGTTTGCCTTTTCTTTTCACTTATTGGCACGTCTGTACACCCGCGTAGGTCCGGCCGTGTCAAGCGCTGCCGACTGAATACCTAATTTTTGGCGGTGACGCTCGCTGCTCCAGCTGCTTGTGTGGGATTTTTTAGCCCCTCCCTGACTCGCTACGCGTTATGGCAATAATGATCGCGAGCCCTTAGGACCGGTTCGTTCGCTGGACCAAGTGAACGTTTAGTTTTAATATTGAAATTAATATTTATTGCCGCTTCGTGCGTATATTGGCTCCTGGCCTGCTTAATAACTATATTTTAACCTAAAGCTTAACCTAGTCTAAACCTATCATGATATTTTATTGGGACGTAGGGGGGACTACGTCACACCCCCCCTTTCTTCACGAGGGTCGATCGTTACTGAGCCATCCGCCTTAATCCTGACAATGTAATTTACCCCCTCATTGTCCAGTCGGAAGCGGGTGCGTCGTCCTCGGTTCGCGCGGGCGGCCGTCTTTGGCAACAGATCTTCTAGAGCCTGTCGTGGTAAAGTCGCTGCTCCGTTGGTCATACTCTATCCTGGCGGCAAAGGGACTTGCGCTTGATCAGCCTCCTCTTCGCACAGTACGCCCAATTCGTCAAAACGCTGGGCGAATCCTCCTTCCCATTCATTACCCTCTAAGTCCTCTAATCCTTCTAAGTCTTCAAGTACCTGTTCCATGTAATCTTGTTCCCAAGCTGACAAGGCTTCAGGTGGGGTAGGGCAAACCGGCGAAGACGGGCGTTGCGTGGCCGCCTCGAACACGGTCGATGTGTTTAAGGCATCCTCGTCTAGGGTGGGTCCTCGACCTCCAATACGGCGGAGACTCACGCATGGAAAACGGCTGTGGGGGTCTACTTCCCAACGTGACTCAGTTACGAATTGGCGGCGGAACATTGGGGACTCTTCCTCCTCTCCCTCTGATCCCGGGGACATCCAAACAGCCACACATGGGCAAACGGGCGCCCCGCTGTTCTCGTCCTCCAACTCACTCTCGCCTGACGCATCAGACGGATCGAACATCCGTAGGCCCAACTCCTCGGCGTCCATTGGCGAGAGCAGCCCGGGCGTATCTGTGTCCTCTCCCGTTGGCGGTTCGTCCTGTTCAGGGAAACCTCGGGGGAGAGTCGGAGGGCCCTCATCCGGTTGCGTGAGTGGCGAGGGTTCGTTGTCGTTCACGGGTTCGTCTGTTGACCGAGCCGACGAGGGTATTACGATCATCTTTGGTTGTTCCTCTGGGTCGACATTCGTCGATGAGGCGACGGTTTCGGGAGTCTGAGGGCGAAGCGGTTCAGCTTCGCAGGATTCGCGCGGTCGTTTCCGGGGGGTGAATATCGGCCGTCCGAATCTGGTCCTAAAATCGCAGGAATGTGCGTCGTTAAACCTAGCCGGTGGTGGCGATGGTGGTTCCTCGTAGTACGGGGCTTCTCCTCGAGCTCCCGGGGCTTCCAGGACGATTGTCGTGACCTCTACTCGCTGCAAAACGACGTATCCGTCGTACACGTCTGCGTAACTCTCCTGCGTGTGGTGCACCGTTTGACGAACTGGTGGCCTTTCCGGGCGAGGCGTTCGGTCGTATGAAGGGTGGTTGCGGCGAGGGTCACGTCTGGTCCAAGGAACATCTTCCGGGTCGGGGGCATTCTGAGCATACCGGGGTTCTCGAGGGTCGAACTCGGTCTCTTCTTCGCTTTGGTCATCGGGCAAATCTTCCACGAATGGCGGGCCCTCTGCGTCGTTGTCTTCTCTATTGCCAAAAGACCAGTTGTCTTCTGACTAACAACGAGGGTCAACCTCCTCCCCTTCTAGACTAGGGTCACCCATCGGGTCATCCGCGACCAGGGGGTCATCTGCAGCGTCTGCTACTTGGTCGGCGAACGGCCCCGTGTCGTCCGAACTGTCGCTGATGCTAATAATCTCCACGTCGTCCTCCATCTGTAAGCGTTCACTATAAGCTAGAATGTCATAAGGACCTCCCTACCTACCTATCGGTGCAGCTCACAAAATGGCCTTATTAATACAATTCTTTGAACTTAAGACTACCTTAATTCTCTCGGCTCTCACCCTCTGTGTCTGCGTCGTCTGGTTTGGGGTCATCCTCTCCCTCTGGCGTTGCTGTGTGGAATGGTCTTAGCTGTGCGATATTGGCCATTCGGCACTTCCGTTCTCCCGGAAGTTGTAGGCGAACGATGTTTGGGGAGACGAATATCTTGACTCGGTACGGACCGTCAAACTTGGGAGACAACTTGGCCGCGAATCCTTCTGAAGCCTTCGATAACAGGTGTTGACGCAAGAGGACTAGCAAGTCAACAGTCGGACGCCATTCTCTTCGTCGCAAATTGTAATGTCGCCCTTGCTCTTGGGCGGCCCGGTGCATATTGGCGCGTGCAATCTCGAAAATGTCCCTCAAGTGTGTCGCTTTTCTTACGGGGTCCTCGGGTGTGACCTGCATATCAGGGGACAGTTCGTCGTATAGTGTAGCAGGTAGCTTTGGTTCCCGCCCTTGGACGAGGAAAGCAGGCGAATATCCCGTCGAGTCTGACACACTCGTGTTAATGGCCAATGATATCTCTGGCAACAGCTCGTCCCACGTATTTTGGTCTCCTTTGATGTACTGTGCTATCATAGTCTTAACGGTGCGGTTCGTCCTTTCTGTAGGGTTTTCGTGAGGACTGTAAGGGGCTGTGTATTGTCCCTCAACCCCCAGGGACTTGAGAAAAGATTTAAACGACCTGCTGGCAAAGTGGGCTCCATTATCGCAGACGAATTTTCCCGGCACTCCGAAGCGACAGAGTATACGCTCTCTGAATGCCCTTTGTAAGTGGGCGGTGGTGGCCTTCCTCAAGGGGACTAACTCGACCCATTTCGAAAACATGTCGTGGAACACCAACAACATAGTGTTGCCATGTCTAGAGCGGGGTAACGGGCCAACAAAGTCGGCACAGAGTATTTCAAACGGCCTTGTGGTCTGGCGAGTCAGCATCTTACCTGCAGGCTTGGTCTGTAGGGTCTTGAATTTCTGGCAAGACTCGCACTGCCTGACATATCGACTTGCATCTCTAAGTATGCCCGGCCAATAGTACCGTTGCATCAATCGCGTTATCGTTTTACGTACTCCGAGGTGTCCCGCGGTCGGAGCATTGTGGCTTTCCTGGAGGACTCGGACTCGCTGGTCGATGGAGACACAGAGCTTCCACGGGAAGTAATCCTCGTCGTCAGCTCTGTGCCCCAACCGGCGGTATAATTGTCCGTTTTCGATGGAGTAGTCGGCGTATATCTCTGGATTCTCTCGTACCTTGGTCATCATGCCAGCCAACCATTTGCAATGTGGGGGCTCCTCTAATGCCTGCTGGAGAACTTCCAATGGCTGCCTCGACAATGCGTCAGCCACTACATTTAGCTTCCCTCGGCGATAACTGACATCAAATTGGAACTGTTGCAGTTCCAATGCCCATCGCGCGATCCGTCCGGAGGGACTCTCTATTGAGTTTAGCCACTTAAGGGCCATGTGGTCGGTTATAACTTCGAACCTGTAACCCTCCAGGTAACACCGCATCTTACGTATTGACCAGACGATCGCGAGACATTCCTTTTCAGTCGTCGTATAATTCTCCTCGGCCTTATTTAGGTGTCGACTTGCATAGGCAATGACCCGCTCTTGCCCTTCGATTTCCTGAGTCAACACCGCGCCCAGTCCGAGTTCGCTAGCGTCTGTCTGAAGGGAAAACTTCTGGTCGAAATCGGGGCAAGCTAACACGGGTGCGGTCGTAAGGCTGTGTTTGAGCTGCTCCAACGCGTCTTGCTGTTCGTTCCCCCATATCCACTTGCGACCCTTTTTCAACAGGGCGGTCATCGGTTGTACGATTGTCGCGAAGTTAGGGACGAAGCGACGGTACCACGACGCCATTCCCAAACACTGGCGAAGTTCCTTGATATTAGATGGAGCGCGTAAGTTACTGATGGCTTCGACCTTGGCAGGATCTGTCTGGACTCCCTCCCCACTAATAACATGCCCCAAATACACCAGTTTCTTTCGGAAGAAAGAGCATTTCTTTTTATTTATCCGAAGGTTAGCTGCTCTGAGTCGCCTAAAGACCTCTTGCAAATTGGCCACATGTTGTTCTTCCGTTTCTCCGACGACGATGATGTCGTCGAGATAGGCGAATGCAAACGGCGCCATGTCCGGACCTATTACGGTATCTAGGGCTCTTTGGAACGTCGCGCTGGCCGAGTGCAGGCCGAAGGGCATAACCCGCCATTGGAAGAGCCCTTTCCCAGGTACCGTGAAGGCCGTACACTCTCGACTATCGGCCGCCATTGGGATCTGCCAATAGCCATGCTTGAGGTCCAGAGTAGATATGAACTTCGCGTTTCTTAACCGCTCCAGGATGTGGTTTATCCTGGGAACCGGGTAGGCGTCAGTGATCGAATGCGCGTTCATCTGTCGGTAATCCATGCACATACGCCACTCTCCGGCCTTTTTCTTGACTAAGACGACCGAGGCGCTGTGGGGACTCTTGGACGGTTCTATGGCCCCCGCTTCCAGTAACTCATCCACCTGGGCATTGATTATCCGTTGCATTTCCGGGTTTTTAGGGAAGTATCGCTGTTTTAGTGGCTTATGGTCTCTCATTACGATCCGATGCTCCGCTATATTGGATACTCCGGTCAGGTTATCGAACAGTGTTATTTCTTGCTCCAAGAACTTGCGAATTTCCGCTTTGAGGTCGTTGGGCCAAGGGTTTGACTCCTCTTCTTCCTCGTCTTCACTTTCCGGGCTCTCGGTTCGCAGGGTACGTGCTACGACCGCTGTTGTCGACCCTCTGCTGCTGCCGACAGACGCGGAACCTTTTGGGGATTAAGCGTTTCCCCCGTCACTTGACCGACACTGTAGCCTTTGGTTTCCCGTGCTTCTCTAGCTATGGGAACTTTCGCATTTCGCTCATTTGTTGCTTCACTCCTTGTCTTATTATTGTGCAATAAGGACGGGCAAAGCCTGGGGTCTTCACATGGCTCTTGGGCGAGCCTAAGGTCGAGGGTCGCGTTGCCACACTGAATCTTTGTCCCTATTGCTTGCAGGAAGTCCATTCCGAGAATGATCTGGTCTAGCATTGTGGGCATTACCAACAACGGCATGTCTACGCTACTTCCAGCCAATTCTATGTTTGTCCGCCACAATTTGCTCACGGCCATTCTCGAGCCGTCGGCCAAGCGTATTCGGGTGCGGACGTTCCACACTTCACTTTCACACATTCTCTCCCGCACGAACCCTTCGCTTGCGAAGCTTCGAGACGCTCCCGTGTCGATCGTCGCCGCCACCTCCCATCCACGTATCCGTATCGTGGCTACGATCTGACCCCCCATTACTCTCAAGGGAGTACTTACATCCGGGCGCTTGTCTGAGTGGTCTCCGCCTGGCCCTGGGGTGGGAGGAGACCTGACGCGTTTCCCTGGTCGTTCGCTCGGCAGCATTCCGTGGTCCGCACCCCGGGTCTTCCACACTCCCAACAGAATAACACGCGCTGATTTCTGCACTCTCTTATAAAGTGTCCGATGGTGCCACAGTTACGGCAAGCTCTGCGAACGTCCACTGGTTGGCCGGACTCGTGTCCGATCCTACGATGCTCGGCTTCTCTCAAGGAAATGTTCGGCTTGTCGAAAGCGGGCAGCAAGGGAGGGTCCCTAAAAGGATTTCGGGGGTACGTTAGAGGGTTGCGGTGGAAAACTAGTCTTGTAACTCGGAGGAGCAGCGGTTTGTAGCAAACTCTGGCGCTTAACATTCTCATTCTCTACAGCCATTTGGGTTAACTGCGTGAGCGATCTAACCTCGTGCCGCCGTATGTACAGGCGGTAATCGGGCGCAGCGTTTTCATATGCCCTGTATAACTCTTCCCTTTCACTGTATCCTGCTTGCTGCATCATCGTGCGTAGCTCGATTAGGTAGTTTTTAAACAGTTCTCCACTCTTCTGTAGTCGTGTCCTTATTCCGTCTTCAAGTCGCTCAAAGAAATGAGGGGGCAAAAAGAAAGCCAAAAACTCCCTGCGGAAAACTTCCCACGACGCCTCCTGCAAACGACTAGTACGGAACCACCGTGCGGCTCGTTCTATGAATATCTCGGACATGGCCCTGGGAACCTGATCGAGCTGAATCCCGTACGTGGCGACCCTTTCTTCCAACTCCTCGATGAAAGCCAATGGATCGCCCTCACCGTCAAATCGCATGCCCCACTTTCGAATGCGTTCCGGAATACTCGGGGGTGCCATTGGAAATGATGGGACCCAGCGTGATGCCGGAAGGACAGTGTCTGTTAATGGGTCGTTAATGGACTGGTCATCTGCAAAATGTATGCTGCGGCTCGCTGCTTTAAGAGGAAATGTACCCCGTCTACTGGGCGGGACTATGTCGTTCTCTGGGGTTAGGAACTTTGGGGTCTCATCCCCAGGTACGGTCAGAGAAACCGAACTGCAGCCCTGGTCAACTGCCTCAACGATCTCGGATGACCCTTTGGCCCTAGTCGTAGACTTGGCGTACTGCCCCTCTAATTCCGCGAGGCGAGTCCATACGGTCTTCGGAAATTCGCCGCACGCTACCAGATCAGCGAAGTTTCTCCGAGAGTCCTCCACTTTTCCGTCGGCGTCAAAGCCAAACTCAGCGGCGAGTGCCCCTAGCTCTTCTTTGCGTCGGGAATAGATCCAGCGTACGCCCACTCCAGGATTCTTAATTTTTAACCCTTTGTCGTACTCACCGCCGTTTTGTTCGGGATCGTTCGGCATTTTGGGAATTTTAGGTTCTCGACTGGGGAAGGAAACGTTGTCTCGCCGTTGCGTGCACTTTTACACTCCGTCCGTGTAGCCCGTTTTATACTTTCACTCTTCGCACGACCGTTTAACCCGAACCTTTAACTTATACCGCGGAAGTTCGAACCGTACACTTTCCCTTTAATTAGATGGGCTTTAGGCCACTTTAATGTTTCCCTTAATTGTCTCAGATGTCCCTGCTCGGGCGCCACTTGTAAGGAAGCTCCTAGGCCGGGGTATATATCTCAATCGAACCTAGGTTCTTTTACAAGAATATTTGTAAAGAAGGTCTGAGACACTGAGGGTTAAAGGATCTTGGCATGAAATATCCCAAGAGAAATTGAGGAAAGGTATGATTTACGGTCCTACTCTCTTACGGCTGGCTCTGTTCCGCCCGTATCGGGTCGAGAAGGGATCCTTGCCTCCGTTTCACCGACCTCCGCCAACAGAGCGGGAAGGAATCCTCGGCTCTGTATCGCTAGCTACGGGCTAAGGGGAGGGAAGGAATCCACGTCTCCGTTTAGCTTACTACGGGCAAAAGAGCGGGAAGGGATGCTCGACTCTGCTTAGCTAACAACTGGCAAAAGAGCGGGAAAGGATCCTCGTCTCTGTTTAGATAATTACAGGTAAAAGAGCGGGAAAGGATCCTCGACTCTGTTTAGTTACTAGCAAAAGAGCGGGAAGGAATCCACGACTCTGTTTAATTGACTACAATACTAGAGCGGGAAGGGATCCACGTCTCCGTTTGATTAGCTACTGGTTATTGGAACGGGAAGCGATCCGCGTCTCCGTTGAACTAACTACTGGTTAGGAGAGCGGGAAGTAATCCACGACTCTGATTAACTGCTTATTGTCAATGGAGCGGGAAGCAATCCGCGTCTCCAGGGGGACCAAGGAACCTAAAGGGCAGATCACTCGAAAGAAATAAACACAGCGCCACAGAAATTCATTTGTTCATAAACCTTTATTCACTTCTTTTCAATCCGTTCCTTATAGGCCTCGCTGCACCGCTGTTCCTTTCCGCCGGCTTATCTCTACTTACTCTCTCTCGCTTTCTCACTCTTGAAATTTGTCCACGTGTTCACTCTCCGTTTCGTTTGCCTTTTCTTTTCACTTATTGGCACGTCTGTCCATCCGCGTAGGTCCGGCCGTGTCAAGCGCTGCCGACTGAATCCCTCATTTTTGGCGGTGACGCTCGCTGCTCCAGCTGCTTCTGTGGGATTTTTAGCCCCTCTCTTACTCGCTACGCGTTATGGCAATAATGATCGCGAGCCCTTAGGACCGGTTCGCTCGCTGGACCAAGTGAACGTTTAGTTTTAATATTGAAATTAATATTTATTGCCGCTTCGTGCGTATATTGGCTCCTGGCCTGCTTAATAACTATATTTTAACCTAAAGCTTAACCTAGTCTAAACCTATCATGATATTTTATTGGGACGTAGGGGGACTACGTCACACCCCCCTTTCTTCACGAGGGTCGATCGTTACTGAGCCATCCGCCTTAATCCTGACAATGTAATTTACCCCCTCATTGTCCAGTCGGAAGCGGGTGCGTCGTCCTCGGTTCGCGCGGGCGGCCGTCTTTGGCAACAGATCTTCTAGAGCCTGTCGTGGTAAAGTCGCTGCTCCGTTGGTCATACTCTATCCTGGCGGCAAAGGGACTTGCGCTTGATCAGCCTCCTCTTCGCACAGTACGCCCAATTCGTCAAAACGCTGGGCGAATCCTCCTTCCCATTCATTACCCTCTAAGTCCTCTAATCCTTCTAAGTCTTCAAGTACCTGTTCCATGTAATCTTGTTCCCAAGCTGACAAGGCTTCAGGTGGGGTAGGGCAAACCGGCGAAGACGGGCGTTGCGTGGCCGCCTCGAACACGGTCGATGTGTTTAAGGCATCCTCGTCTAGGGTGGGTCCTCGACCTCCAATACGGCGGAGACTCACGCATGGAAAACGGCTGTGGGGGGTCTACTTCCCAACGTGACTCAGTTACGAATTGGCGGCGGAACATTGGGGACTCTTCCTCCTCTCCCTCTGATCCCGGGGACATCCAAACAGCCACACATGGGCAAACGGGCGCCCCGCTGTTCTCGTCCTCCAACTCACTCTCGCCTGACGCATCAGACGGATCGAACATCCGTAGGCCCAACTCCTCGGCGTCCATTGGCGAGAGCAGCCCGGGCGTATCTGTGTCCTCTCCCGTTGGCGGTTCGTCCTGTTCAGGGAAACCTCGGGGGAGAGTCGGAGGGCCCTCATCCGGTTGCGTGAGTGGCGCGGGTTCGTTGTCGTTCACGGGTTCGTCTGTTGACCGAGCCGACGAGGGTATTACGATCATCTTTGGTTGTTCCTCTGGGTCGACATTCGTCGATGAGGCGACGGTTTCGGGAGTCTGAGGGCGAAGCGGTTCAGCTTCGCAGGATTCGCGCGGTCGTTTCCGGGGGGGTGAATATCGGCCGTCCGAATCTGGTCCTAAAATCGCAGGAATGTGCGTCGTTAAACCTAGCCGGTGGTGGCGATGGTGGTTCCTCGTAGTACGGGGCTTCTCCTCGAGCTCCCGGGGCTTCCAGGACGATTGTCGTGACCTCTACTCGCTGCAAAACGACGTATCCGTCGTACACGTCTGCGTAACTCTCCTGCGTGTGGTGCACCGTTTGACGAACTGGTGGCCTTTCCGGGCGAGGCGTTCGGTCGTATGAAGGGTGGTTGCGGCGAGGGTCACGTCTGGTCCAAGGAACATCTTCCGGGTCGGGGGCATTCTGAGCATACCGGGGTTCTCGAAGGTCGAACTCGGTCTCTTCTTCGCTTTGGTCATCGGGCAAATCTTCCACGAATGGCGGGCCCTCTGCGTCGTTGTCTTCTCTATTGCCAAAAGACCAGTTGTCTTCTGACTAACAACGAGGGTCAACCTCCTCCCCTTCTAGACTAGGGTCACCCATCGGGTCATCCGCGACCAGGGGGTCATCTGCAGCGTCTGCTACTTGGTCGGCGAACGGCCCCGTGACGTCCGAACTGTCGCTGATGCTAATAATCTCCACGTCGTCCTCCATCTGTAAGAGTTCACTATAAGCTAGAATGTCATAAGGACCTCCCTACCTACCTATCGGTGCAGCTCACAAAATGGCCTTATTAATACAATTCTTTGAACTTAAGACTACCTTAATTCTCTCGGCTCTCACCCTCTGTGTCTGCGTCGTCTGGTTTGGGGTCATCCTCTCCCTCTGGCGTTGCTGTGTGGAATGGTCTTAGCTGTGCGATATTGGCCATTCGGCACTTCCGTTCTCCCGGAAGTTGTAGGCGAACGATGTTTGGGGAGACGAATTTCTTGACTCGGTACGGACCGTCAAACT
The DNA here is from genome assembly GCA_018904275.1 of Lordiphosa clarofinis. Lineage (NCBI taxonomy): Eukaryota > Metazoa > Arthropoda > Insecta > Diptera > Drosophilidae > Lordiphosa > Lordiphosa clarofinis. The sequence goes on along the minus strand of JAEIGQ010000415.1, from coordinate 67,349 downwards.
TGGGAGACAACTTGGCCGCGAATCCTTCTGAAGCCTTCGATAACAGGTGTTGACGCAAGAGGACTAGCAAGTCAACAGTCGGACGCCATTCTCTTCGTCGCAAATTGTAATGTCGCCCTTGCTCTTGGGCGGCCCGGTGCATATTGGCGCGTGCAATCTCGAAAATGTCCCTCAAGTGTGTCGCTTTTCTTACGGGGTCCTCGGGTGTGACCTGCATATCAGGGGACAGTTCGTCGTATAGTGTAGCAGGTAGCTTTGGTTCCCGCCCTTGGACGAGGAAAGCAGGCGAATATCCCGTCGAGTCTGACACACTCGTGTTAATGGCCAATGATATCTCTGGCAACAGCTCGTCCCACGTATTTTGGTCTCCTTTGATGTACTGTGCTATCATAGTCTTAACGGTGCGGTTCGTCCTTTCTGTAGGGTTTTCGTGAGGACTGTAAGGGGCTGTGTATTGTCCCTCAACCCCCAGGGACTTGAGAAAAGATTTAAACGACCTGCTGGCAAAGTGGGCTCCATTATCGCAGACGAATTTTCCCGGCACTCCGAAGCGACAGAGTATACGCTCTCTGAATGCCCTTTGTAAGTGGGCGGTGGTGGCCTTCCTCAAGGGGACTAACTCGACCCATTTCGAAAACATGTCGTGGAACACCAACAACATAGTGTTGCCATGTCTAGAGCGGGGTAACGGGCCAACAAAGTCGGCACAGAGTATTTCAAACGGCCTTGTGGTCTGGCGAGTCAGCATCTTACCTGCAGGCTTGGTCTGTAGGGTCTTGAATTTCTGGCAAGACTCGCACTGCCTGACATATCGACTTGCATCTCTAAGTATGCCCGGCCAATAGTACCGTTGCATCAATCGCGTTATCGTTTTACGTACTCCGAGGTGTCCCGCGGTCGGAGCATTGTGGCTTTCCTGGAGGACTCGGACTCGCTGGTCGATGGAGACACAGAGCTTCCACGGGAAGTAATCCTCGTCGTCAGCTCTGTGCCCCAACCGGCGGTATAATTGTCCGTTTTCGATGGAGTAGTCGGCGTATATCTCTGGATTCTCTCGTACCTTGGTCATCATGCCAGCCAACCATTTGCAATGTGGGGGCTCCTCTAATGCCTGCTGGAGAACTTCCAATGGCTGCCTCGACAATGCGTCAGCCACTACATTTAGCTTCCCTCGGCGATAACTGACATCAAATTGGAACTGTTGCAGTTCCAATGCCCATCGCGCGATCCGTCCGGAGGGACTCTCTATTGAGTTTAGCCACTTAAGGGCCATGTGGTCGGTTATAACTTCGAACCTGTAACCCTCCAGGTAACACCGCATCTTACGTATTGACCAGACGATCGCGAGACATTCCTTTTCAGTCGTCGTATAATTCTCCTCGGCCTTATTTAGGTGTCGACTTGCATAGGCAATGACCCGCTCTTGCCCTTCGATTTCCTGAGTCAACACCGCGCCCAGTCCGAGTTCGCTAGCGTCTGTCTGAAGGGAAAACTTCTGGTCGAAATCGGGGCAAGCTAACACGGGTGCGGTCGTAAGGCTGTGTTTGAGCTGCTCCAACGCGTCTTGCTGTTCGTTCCCCCATATCCACTTGCGACCCTTTTTCAACAGGGCGGTCATCGGTTGTACGATTGTCGCGAAGTTAGGGACGAAGCGACGGTACCACGACGCCATTCCCAAACACTGGCGAAGTTCCTTGATATTAGATGGAGCGCGTAAGTTACTGATGGCTTCGACCTTGGCAGGATCTGTCTGGACTCCCTCCCCACTAATAACATGCCCCAAATACACCAGTTTCTTTCGGAAGAAAGAGCATTTCTTTTTATTTATCCGAAGGTTAGCTGCTCTGAGTCGCCTAAAGACCTCTTGCAAATTGGCCACATGTTGTTCTTCCGTTTCTCCGACGACGATGATGTCGTCGAGATAGGCGAATGCAAACGGCGCCATGTCCGGACCTATTACGGTATCTAGGGGCTCTTTGGAACGTCGCGCTGGCCGAGTGCAGGCCGAAGGGCATAACCCGCCATTGGAAGAGCCCTTTCCCAGGTACCGTGAAGGCCGTACACTCTCGACTATCGGCCGCCATTGGGATCTGCCAATAGCCATGCTTGAGGTCCAGAGTAGATATGAACTTCGCGTTTCTTAACCGCTCCAGGATGTGGTTTATCCTGGGAACCGGGTAGGCGTCAGTGATCGAATGCGCGTTCATCTGTCGGTAATCCATGCACATACGCCACTCTCCGGCCTTTTTCTTGACTAAGACGACCGAGGCGCTGTGGGGACTCTTGGACGGTTCTATGGCCCCCGCTTCCAGTAACTCATCCACCTGGGCATTGATTATCCGTTGCATTTCCGGGTTCTTAGGGAAGTATCGCTGTTTTAGTGGCTTATGGTCTCTCATTACGATCCGATGCTCCGCTATATTGGATACTCCGGTCAGGTTATCGAACAGTGTTATTTCTTGCTCCAAGAACTTGCGAATTTCCGCTTTGAGGTCGTTGGGCCAAGGGTTTGACTCCTCTTCTTCCTCGTCTTCACTTTCCGGGCTCTCGGTTCGCAGGGTACGTGCTACGACCGCTGTTGTCGACCCCTCTGCTGCTGCCGACAGACGCGGAACCTTTTGGGGATTAAGCGTTTCCCCCGTCACTTGACCGACACTGTAGCCTTTGGTTTCCCGTGCTTCTCTAGCTATGGGAACTTTCGCATTTCGCTCATTTGTTGCTTCACTCCTTGTCTTATTATTGTGCAATAAGGACGGGCAAAGCCTGGGGTCTTCACATGGCTCTTGGGCAAGCCTAAGATCGAGGGTCGCGTTGCCACACTGAATCTTTGTCCCTATTGCTTGCAGGAAGTCCATTCCGAGAATGATCTGGTCTAGCATTGTGGGCATTACCAACAACGGCATGTCTACGCTACTTCCAGCCAATTCTATGTTTGTCCGCCACAATTTGCTCACGGCCATTCTCGAGCCGTCGGCCAAGCGTATTCAGGTGCGGACGTTCCACACTTCACTTTCGCGCATTCTCTCCCGCACGAACCCTTCGCTTGCGAAGCTTCGAGACGCTCCCGTGTCGATCGTCGCCGCCACCTCCCATCCACGTATCCGTATCGTGGCTACGATCTGACCCCCCATTACTCTCAAGGGAGTACTTACATCCGGGCGCTTGTCTGAGTGGTCTCCGCCTGGCCCTGGGGTGGGAGGGAGACCTGACGCGTTTCCCTGGTCGTTCGCTCGGCAGCATTCCGTGGTCCGCACCCCGGGTCTTCCACACTCCCAACAGAATAACACGCGCTGATTTCTGCACTCTCTTATAAAGTGTCCGATGGTGCCACAGTTACGGCAAGCTCTGCGAACGTCCACTGGTTGGCCGGACTCGTGTCCGATCCTACGATGCTCGGCTTCTCTCAAGGAAATGTTCGGCTTGTCGAAAGCGGGCAGCAAGGGAGGGTCCCTAAAAGGATTTCGGGGTACGTTAGAGGGTTGCGGTGGAAAACTAGTCTTGTAACTCGGAGGAGCAGCGGTTTGTAGCAAACTCTGGCGCTTAACATTCTCATTCTCTACAGCCATTTGGGTTAACTGCGTGAGCGATCTAACCTCGTGCCGCCGTATGTACAGGCGGTAATCGGGTGCAGCGTTTTCATATGCCCTGTATAACTCTTCCCTTTCACTGTATCCTGCTTGCTGCATCATCGTGCGTAGCTCGATTAGGTAGTTTTTAAACAGTTCTCCACTCTTCTGTAGTCGTGTCCTTATTCCGTCTTCAAGTCGCTCAAAGAAATGAGGGGGCAAAAAGAAAGCCAAAAACTCCCTGCGGAAAACTTCCCACGACGCCTCCTGCAAACGACTAGTACGGAACCACCGTGCGGCTCGTTCTATGAATATCTCGGACATGGCCCTGGGAACCTGATCGAGCTGAATCCCGTACGTGGCGACCCTTTCTTCCAACTCCTCGATGAAAGCCAATGGATCGCCCTCACCGTCAAATCGCATGCCCCACTTTCGAATGCGTTCCGGAATACTCGGGGTGCCATTGGAAATGATGGGACCCAGCGTGATGCCGGAAGGACAGTGTCTGTTAATGGGTCGTTAATGGACTGGTCATCTGCAAAATGTATGCTGCGGCTCGCTGCTTTAAGAGGAAATGTACCCCGTCTACTGGGCGGGACTATGTCGTTCTCTGGGGTTAGGAACTTTGGGGTCTCATCCCCAGGTACGGTCAGAGAAACCGAACTGCAGCCCTGGTCAACTGCCTCAACGATCTCGGATGACCCTTTGGCCCTAGTCGTAGACTTGGCGTACTGCCCCTCTAATTCCGCGAGGCGAGTCCATACGGTCTTCGGAAATTCGCCGCACGCTACCAGATCAGCGAAGTTTCTCCGAGAGTCCTCCACTTTTCCGTCGGCGTCAAAGCCAAACTCAGCGGCGAGTGCCCCTAGCTCTTCTTTGCGTCGGGAATAGATCCAGCGTACGCCCACTCCAGGATTCTTAATTTTTAACCCTTTGTCGTACTCACCGCCGTTTTGTTCGGGATCGTTCGGCATTTTGGGAATTTTAGGTTCTCGACTGGGGAAGGAAACGTTGTCTCGCCGTTGCGTGCACTTTTACACTCCGTCCGTGTAGCCCGTTTTATACTTTCACTCTTCGCACGACCGTTTAACCCGAACCTTTAACTTATACCGCGGAAGTTCGAACCGTACACTTTCCCTTTAATTAGATGGGCTTTAGGCCACTTTAATGTTTCCCTTAATTGTCTCAGATGTCCCTGCTCGGGCGCCACTTGTAAGGAAGCTCCTAGGCCGGGGTATATATCTCAATCGAACCTAGGTTCTTTTACAAGAATATTTGTAAAGAAGGTCTGAGACACTGAGGGTTAAAGGATCTTGGCATGAAATATCCCAAGAGAAATTGAGGAAAGGTATGATTTACGGTCCTACTCTCTTACGGCTGGCTCTGTTCCGCCCGTATCGGGTCGAGAAGGGATCCTTGCCTCCGTTTCACCGACCTCCGCCAACAGAGCGGGAAGGAATCCTCGGCTCTGTATCGCTAGCTACGGGCTAAGGGGAGGGAAGGAATCCACGTCTCCGTTTAGCTTACTACGGGCAAAAGAGCGGGAAGGGATGCTCGACTCTGCTTAGCTAACAACTGGCAAAAGAGCGGGAAAGGATCCTCGTCTCTGTTTAGATAATTACAGGTAAAAGAGCGGGAAAGGATCCTCGACTCTGTTTAGTTACTAGCAAAAGAGCGGGAAGGAATCCACGACTCTGTTTAATTGACTACAATACTAGAGCGGGAAGGGATCCACGTCTCCGTTTGATTAGCTACTGGTTATTGGAACGGGAAGCGATCCGCGTCTCCGTTGAACTAACTACTGGTTAGGAGAGCGGGAAGTAATCCACGACTCTGATTAACTGCTTATTGTCAATGGAGCGGGAAGCAATCCGCGTCTCCAGGGGGACCAAGGAACCTAAAGGGCAGATCACTCGAAAGAAATAAACACAGCGCCACAGAAATTCATTTGTTCATAAACCTTTATTCACTTCTTTTCAATCCGTTCCTTATAGGCCTCGCTGCACCGCTGTTCCTTTCCGCCGGCTTATCTCTACTTACTCTCTCTCGCTTTCTCACTCTTGAAATTTGTCCACGTGTTCACTCTCCGTTTCGTTTGCCTTTTCTTTTCACTTATTGGCACGTCTGTACACCCGCGTAGGTCCGGCCGTGTCAAGCGCTGCCGACTGAATACCTAATTTTTGGCGGTGACGCTCGCTGCTCCAGCTGCTTGTGTGGGATTTTTTAGCCCCTCCCTGACTCGCTACGCGTTATGGCAATAATGATCGCGAGCCCTTAGGACCGGTTCGTTCGCTGGACCAAGTGACCGTTTAGTTTTAATATTGAAATTAATATTTATTGCCGCTTCGTGCGTATATTGGCTCCTGGCCTGCTTAATAACTATATTTTAACCTAAAGCTTAACCTAGTCTAAACCTATCATGATATTTTATTGGGACGTAGGGGGGACTACGTCACAATACTTGGAACATACTTGGGACATACTTGGGACATATTTGGGACATATATGGGACATACTTGGGACATACTTGGGACATATTTGGGGCATACTTGGGACATACTTGGGACATACTTGGGACATACTTGGGACATATATGGGACATACTTGGGACATACTTGGGACATACTTGGGACATACTTGGGACATACTTGGGACATACTTGCGACATATTTCGGACTTACTTGGGACATACTTGCGACATACTTGGGAAATATATGGGACATACTTGTGACATAGTTGGGACATACTTGGGACATACTTGGGACATATTTCGGACATACTTGGGACATAGTTGGGACATACTTGGGAAATATATGGGACATACTTGGGACATATTTGGGACATATTTGCGACATATTTGGGACACACTTGGGACATATTTATGACATTCTTGGGACATATTTTGGACATACTTGGGACAAACTTGGGACATACTTGGGACATATATGGGACATATTTCGGACTTACTTGGGAAATACTTTGGACATACTTTGGACATACTTGGGACATACTTGGGACATACTTGGGGCATACTTGGCACATACTTGGGACATGGTTGGGACATACTTGGGAAATATATGGGACATACTTGGGACATAGTTGGGACATAGTTGGGACATACTTGGGACATATTTCGGACATTTTTGGGACATATTTGGGACATATTTGGGACATTCTTGGGACATACTTGGGACATATTTCGGACACACTTGGCACATACTTGGGACATACTTAAGACATTTTTGGGACATATTTGGGACATACTTGGAAATATTGGGACATACTGGGACATATTCGGACATACGGGACATATTGGGACACTGGGACAATTGGGACACTGGGCATTGGGACAATGGGACTACGGACATACGACTATTGGGACATATGGAACATACTGAACAATTGGGACATACTTGGGACATACTTGGGACATATTTCGGACATACTTGGGACATATTTGGGACATACTTGGGACATATTTGGGACATAGTTGGGACATACTTGGGACATACTTGGGACATAGTTGGGACATATGGGACATATTCGGGATACTTGGACTATTTGGGACATACTTGGGAAATACTTGGGACATACTTGGGACATATTTCGGACATACTTGGGACATATTTGGGACATCCTTGGGACATACTTGGGACATATTGGGACTTATGCATATTGGCATAATTGAATACTTGGAACTAAATACTTGGGACATACTTGGGACATACTTGGGACATATTTCGGACATACTTGGGACATATTTGGGACATACTTGGGACATACTTGGGAAATATTGGGACATATATAGGACATACTTGGGACATATTTGGGACATACTTGGGACATACTTCGGACATACTTGGGACATATTTGGGACATATATGGGACATATATGGGACATATATGGGACATATATGGGACATACTTGGGACATACTTGGGACATATTTGGGACATACTTGGGACACACTTGGGACATACTTGGGACATATATGAGACCTAGTTGGGACATACTTGGGACATACTTGGGAAATATATGGGACATATATAGGACATACTTGGGACATATTTGGGACATACTTGGGACATACTTGGGACATATTTCGGACATACTTGGGACATACTTGGGACATATTTGGGACATACTTGGGACATACTTGGGACATATTTCGGACACACTTGGCACATACTTGGGACATAGTTGGGACATACTTAAGACATTTTTGGGACATATTTGGGACATACTTGGGAAATACTTGGGACATACTTGGGACATATTTCGGACATACTTGGGACATATTTGGGACATCCTTGGGCATACTTGGGACATAGTTGGGACTTACTTGGGACATATTTCGGACATAATTGGGACATACTTGGAACATACTTGGAACATATTTGGGACATACTTGGGACATACTTGGGACATATTTCGGACATACTTGGGACATACTTGGGACATATTTCGGACATACTTGGGACATACGTGGGACATAGTTGGGACATACTTGGGACATATTTCGGACATTTTTGGGACATATTTGGGACTAACTTGGAACATACTTGGAACATACTTGGGACATACTTGGGACATATTTGGGACATACTTGGGACATACTTGGGACATACTTGGGTCATATTTGGGACATACTTGGGACTTACTTGGGACATATTTGGGACATTCTTGGGACATACTTGGGACATATATGGGACATATATGGGACATACTTGGGACATATTTGGGACATACTTGGGACACACTTGGGACATACTTGTGAAATACTTGGGACATACTTGGGACATTTATGAGACCTAGTTGGGACATTCTTGGGACATACTTGGGACATATATAGGACATACTTGGGACATATTTGGGACATACTTGGGACATACTTGGGACATATTTCGGACATACTTGGCACATACTTGGGACATAGTTGGGACATACTTGAGACATTTTTGGGACATATTTGGGAAATACTTGGGACTTACTTGGGACATATTTCGGACATACTTGGGACATGTTTGGGACATCCTTGGGCATACTTGGGACATAGTTGGGACTTCTTCTTCTTCTTTATTGGCCCGATGCTTGCATCACAACCGTTTGACTGTCTCGGCCGCTGCAACTAATGTCCGCCAGTCGCTTCTGCTCCGTGCGAGCTGGCACCAGTTTTTCACGCCAAGCTTCCGCACCTGGTCGTCCCACCTTAGAGGTGGTCGTCCCACCTTGCCTTGTCCCAGTTCTTTCGCATTCCTCTTGTAGACCATTTTTGCTGGAGCTTGATCATCCATACGGGTCACATGTCCCAGCCAGCGCAGCCGCTGTTGCTTTATGCGCTTGACCAGACTAGTATCCCCATAGAGTTTATACAGTTCGTCATTCCTTCGGATGCGAAAGTCCTCGTCAACTTTCAAAGGTCCATAAATCCTGCGAAGAATCTTTCGCTCGAAAACGCCAATCGCCGCCTCATCCGGTGATGATATTGCCCATGCTTCCGCGCCGTATTGCAGGACTGGGATGATAAGCGACTTATATAGCGCTATTTTTGTTCTTCGCTTGAGGTTTCTGCTCTTGAGCTCCTTACTTAGCCCGTAATAGCATCGGTTTGCGAGCGTAATTCTTCTTCGAATTGGGACTTAATTGGGACATATTTCGGACATAATTGAGACATACTTGGAACATACTTGGAACATATTTGGGACATACTTGGGACATACTTGGGACATATTTCGGACATACTTGGGACATATTTGGGACATACTTGAGCATACTTGGGACATACTTGGGACATACTTGGGACATACTTGGGACATATATGGGACATATATGGGACATACTTGGGACATACTTGGGACATATTTGGGACATACTTGGGACACACTTGGGACATACTTGGGACATACTTGGGACATACTTGGGACATATTTGGGACATACTTGGGACATACTTGGGACATACTTGGGACATATTTCGGACATATTAGGGACATACTTGGGCATAGTTGGGACATACTTGGGACATAGTTGGGACATACTTGAGACATACTTGGGACATAGTTGGGACACACTTGGGACTTACTTGGGACATAGTTGGGACATACTTGAGACATACTTGGGACATATTTCGGACATACTTGGCACATACTTGGGACATAGTTGGGACATACTTGAGACATACTTGGGACATACTTGGGACATACTTGGGACATATTGGGACATACTTGGGACATACTTGGGACATACTTGGGACATACTTGGGACATACTTGGGACATACTTGGGACATACTTGGGACATATTTCGGACATGCTTGGCACATACTTGGGACATAGTTGGGACATACTTGGGGCATTTTTGGGACATATTTGGGACATACTTGGGAAATACTTGGGACATATATGGGACATATTTAGGACATACATGGGACATAGTTGGGACATACTTGTGACAAATTTCGGACATACTTGGGACATATTTGGGACTTACTTGGAACATACTTGGAACATACTTGGGACATACTTGGGACATATTTGGGACATACTTGGGACATACTTGGGACTTACTTGGGACATATTTCGGACATATTTGGGACATACTTGGAACATACTTGGAACATATTTGGGACATACTTGGGACATATTTGGGACATCCTTGGGCATACGTGGGACATAGTTGGGACATACTTGGGACATATTTCGGACATTTTTGGGACATATTTGGGACTTACTTGGAACATACTTGGAACATACTTGGGACATACTTGGGACATATTTGGGACATACTTGGGACATACTTGGGACTTACTTGGGACATATTTCGGACATATTTGGGACATACTTGGAACATACTTGGAACATATTTGGGACATACTTGGGACATACTTGGGACATATTTCGGACATACTTGGGACATATTTGGGACATACTTGGGCATACTTGGGACATACTTGGGACATACTTGGGACATACTTGGGACATACTTGGGACATATATGGGACATATATGGGACATACTTGGGACATACTTGGGACATATTTGGAACATACTTGGGACTCACTTGGAACATACTTGGGACATACCTGGGACATACTTGGGACATATTTGGGACATACTTGGGACATACTTGGGACATACTTGGGACATATTTCGGACATATTTGGGACATACTTGGGCATAGTTGGGACATACTTGGGACATACTTGGGACATAGTTGGGACATACTTGAGACAGACTTGGGACATACTTGGGACATACTTGGGACATAGTTGGGACATAATTGAGACATACATGGGACATACTTGGGACATACTTGGGACATAGTTGGGACATACTTGGGACATACTTGGGACATACTTGGGACATACTTGGGACATACTTGGGACATATTTGGGACATACTTGGGACATACTTGGGCCATATATGAGACCTAGTTGGGACATACTTGGGACATACTTGGGACATATATAGGACATACTTGGGACATATTTGGGACATACTTGGGACATACTTGGGACATATTTCGGACATACTTGGCACATACTTGGGTCATAGTTGGGACATACTTGAGGCATTTTTGGGACATACTTGGCAAATACTTGGGACATACTTGGGACATATTTCGGACATACTTGGGACATATTTGGGTTATCTTTGGACATACTTGGGACATAGTTGGGACTTACATGGGACATATTTCGGACATATTTGGGACTTACTTGGAACATACTTGGAACATATTTGGGACATACTTGGGACATACTTGGGACATACTTGGGACATATTTCGGACATACTTGGGACATATTTGGGACATACTTGGGCATACTTGGGACATACTTGGGACATACTTGGGACATACTTGGGACATACTTGGGACATACTTGGGACATACTTGGGACATACTTGGGACATATATGGGACATATTTGGGACATACTTGGGACATACTTGGCACATATTTCGGACATATTTGGGACATACTTGGGCATAGTTGGGACATACTTGGGACATACTTGGGACATAGTTGGGACATACTTGAGATAGACTTGGGACATACTTGGGACATACTTGGGACATAGTTGGGACATACTTGGGACATACTTGGGACATACTTGGGACATACTTGGGACATACTTGGGACATACTTGGGACATATTGGGACATACTTGGGACATACTTGGGACATACTTGGGACATACTTGGGACATATTTCGGACATACTTGGGACATATTTGAGGCATACTTGGGACATACTAGGGACATACTTGGGACATATTTTTGACATTCTTGGGACATACTTGGGACATATTTGGGACATATATGGGACATATTTAGGACATACATGGGACATAGTTGGGACATACATGTGACAAATTTCGGACATACTTGGGACATATTTGGGACATACCTGGGACATACTTGGGACACACTTGGGACATACTTGGGACATACTTGGGACATACTTGGGACATATTTGGGACATACTTGGGACATACTTGGGACATATTTCGGACATATTAGGGACATACTTGGGCATAGTTGGGACATACTTGGGACATAGTTGGGACATACTTGAGACATACTTGGGACATAGTTGGGACACACTTGGGACTTACTTGGGACATAGTTGGGACATACTTGAGACATACTTGGGACATATTTCGGACATACTTGGCACATACTTGGGACATAGTTGGGACATACTTGGGACATACTTGGGACATACTTGGGACATACTTGGGACATACTTGGGACATATTGGGACATACTTGGGTCATACTTGGGACATACTTGGGACATACTTGGGACATACTTGGGACATACTTGGGACATATTTCGGACATGCTTGGCACATACTTGGGACATAGTTGGGACATACTTGAGGCATTTTTGGGACATATTTGGGACATACTTGGGAAATACTTGGGACATATATGGGACATATTTAGGACATACATGGGACATAGTTGGGACATACTTGTGACAAATTTCGGACATACTTGGGACATATTTGGGACTTACTTGGAACATACTTGGAACATACTTGGGACATACTTGGGACATATTTGGGACATACTTGGGACATACTTGGGACTTACTTGGGACATATTTCGGACATATTTGGGACATACTTGGAACATACTTGGAACATATTTGGGACATACTTGGGACATATTTGGGACATCCTTGGGCATACGTGGGACATAGTTGGGACATACTTGGGACATATTTCGGACATTTTTGGGACATATTTGGGACTTACTTGGAACATACTTGGAACATACTTGGGACATACTTGGGACATATTTGGGACATACTTGGGACATACTTGGGACTTACTTGGGACATATTTCGGACATATTTGGGACATACTTGGAACATACTTGGAACATATTTGGGACATACTTGGGACATACTTGGGACATATTTCGGACATACTTGGGACATATTTGGGACATACTTGGGCATACTTGGGACATACTTGGGACATACTTGGGACATACTTGGGACATACTTGGGACATATATGGGACATACTTGGGACATACTTGGGACATATTTGGGACATACTTGGGACTTACTTGGGACATACTTGGGACATACTTGGGACATACCTGGGACATACTTGGGACATATTTGGGACATACTTGGGACATACTTGGGACATACTTGGGACATACTTGGGACATATTTGGGACATACTTGGGCATACTTGGGACATACTTGGGACATACTTGGGACATACTTGGGACATACTTGGGACATACTGGGACATACTTGGGACATACTTGGGACATACTTGGGACATAGTTGGGACATACTTGAGACATACTTGGGACATACTTGGGACATACTTGGGACATAGTTGGGACATACTTGAGACATACTTGGGACATACTTGGGACATACTTGGGACATATTTGGGACATACTTGGGACATACTTGGGACATACTTGGGACATATATGGACATAGTTGGGACATACTTGGGACATAAATACTTGGGACATACTTGGGACATACTTGGGATATATTTGGGACATACTTGGGACATACTTGGGACATATTTCGGACATACTTGGGACATACTTGGGACATACTTGGGACATACTTGGGACATACTTGGGACATACTTGGGACATACTTGGGACATACTTGGGACATACTTGGGACATACTTGGGACATACTTGGGACATATTTGGGACATACTTGGGACATAGTTGGGACTTACTTGGGACATACTTGGGACATATTTGGGACATACTTGGGACATACTTGGGACATATTTGGGACATACTTGGGACATACTTGGGACATACTTGGGACATACTTGGGACATACTTGGGACATATTTCGGACATACTTGGGACATATTTGGGACATACTTGGGCATACTTGGGACATACTTGGGACATACTTGGGACATACTTGGGACATACTTGGGACATACTTGGGACATACTTGGGACATACTTGGGACATACTTTGGGACATACTTGGGACATATTTGGGACATACTTGGGACATACTTGGGACATACTTGGGACATACTTGGGACATACTTGGGACATACTTGGGATATACTTGGGACATACTTGGGACATACTTGGGACATACTTGGGACATACTTGGGACATACTTGGGACATACTTGGGACATACTTGGGACATACTTGGGACATGTGGGACATACTTGGGACATACTTGGGACATAATTGGGACATACTTGGGACATATTTCGGACATACTTGGGACATATTTGAGACATACTTGGGACATACTAGGGACATACTTGGGACATATTTTTGACATTCTTGGGACATACTTGGGACATATTTGGGACATATATGGGACATATTTAGGACATACATGGGACATAGTTGGGACATACTTGTGACAAATTTCGGACATACTTGGGACATATTTGGGACATACCTGGGACATACTTGGAACATATTTGGGACATACTTGGGACATATTTGGGACATTCTTGGGACATATTTGGGACATATTTGGGACACACTTAGGACATACTTGGGAAATACTTGGGACATACTTGGGACATATTTCAGACATACTTGGGACATATTTGGGACATACTTAGGCATACTTGGGACATACTTGGGACATAGTTGGGACATACTTGGGACATACTTGGGACATACTTGGGACATACTTGGGACATACTTGGGACATACTTGGGACATATTTGGGACATACTTGGGACAAACTTGGGAAATACTTGGGACATATTTCGTACATACTTGGGACATATTTGGGACATCCTTGGGTATACTTGGGACATAGTTGGGACATACTTGGGACATATTTTGGACATATTAGGGACATACTTGGGACATTTTTGGGACATATTTGGGACAAACTTGGGAAATACTTGGGACATTCTTGGGACATATTTCGGACATACTTGGGACATATTTGGGACATTCTTGGGACATACGTGGGACATATTTTGGAAATACTTGGGACATAATTGGGATATACTTGTGACATACTTGGGACATAAATCGGACATACTTGGGACATACTTGGGACATAAATGGGACATACTTGAGACTTATTTGGGACATTCTTGGAACATACGTGGAACATACTTGGGACATACTTGGGACATACTTGGGACATACTTGGGACATACTTGGAACATAGTTGGGACATTCTTGGGACATATTTGGGACATTCTTGGGACATACTTGGGACATATTTGGGACATATGTGGGACATATTTAGGACATACATGGGACAAAGTTGGGACATACTTGTGACAAATTTCGGACATACTTGGGACATATTTGGGACATATCTGGGACATACTTGGAACATATTTGGGACATACTTGGGACATATTTGGGACATTCTTGGGACATACTTGGGACATATTTGGGACACACTTAGGACATACTTGGGAAATACTTGGGACATACTTGGGACATATTTCAGACATACTTGGGACATATTTGGGACATACTTGGGCATACTTGGGACATACTTGGGACATAGTTGGGACATACTTGGGACATACTTGGGACATACTTGGGACATACTTGGGACATAGTTGGGACATACTTGGGACATATTTGGGACATACTTGGGACAAACTTGGGAAATACTTGGGACATATTTCGGACATACTTGGGACATATTTGGGACATCCTTGGGCATACTAGGGACATAGTTGGGACATACTTGGGACATATTTTGGACATATTTGGGACATACTTGGGACATTTTTGGGACATATTTGGGACAAACTTGGGAAATACTTCGGACATATTTGGGACATATTTCGGACATACTTGGGACATATTTGGGACATTCTTGGGACATACGTGGGACATATTTTGGACATACTTGGGACATAATTGGGAAATACTTGTGACATACTTGGGACATAAATGGGACATACTTGAGACATATTTGGGACATTCTTGGAACATACGTGGAACATACTTGGGACATACTTGGGACATACTTGGAACATAGTTGGGACATTCTTGGAACATACTTGTTACATACTTGGGACATACTTGGGACATACTTGGGACATATTTGGGACATAGTTGGGACATACTTGGGACATATTTCGGACATAATTGGGACAAATTTGGGACATACTTGGGACAAATTTGGGACATACTTGGGACATACTTGGGACATTTATGGGATATACTTGGGACATAGTTGGGACATACTTGGGACATATTTCGGACATACTTGGGACATACTTGGGACATATTTGGGACATACTTGGGACATATTTGGGACATTCTTGGGACATACTTGGGACATATTTGGGACATAGTTGGGACATACTTGGGAAATATTTGGGACATACTTGGGACATACTTGGGACATATTTGGGACATTCTTGGGACATACTTGGGACATATTTGGGACATATTTGGGACATACTTGGGACATACTTGGGATATATTTGGGACATACTTGGGACATACTTGGGACATACTTTTGACATACTTGGGACATACTTGGGACATACTTGAGACATATTTCAGACATACTTGGGACATATTTGGGACAAACTTGGAACATCCTTGGAACATACTTGGATCATACTCGGACTTGGCACATATATGGGACATACTTGGGACATAGTTGGGGCATACTTTGGACATATTTCGGACATACTTGGGCCATACTTGGGACATTCTTGGGACATAGTTGGGACATAGTTGGGACATACTTGGGACATAATTGGACATACTTGGGAAATACTTGGGACATATTTGGGACATACTTGAGATATATATGGGACATACTTGGGACATACTTGGGACATAGTTGGGACATACTTTGGACATAGTTGGGACATACTTGGGACATATTTGGACATACTTGGGACATACTTGGGACATATTTGGGACATACTTCGGATATATATGGGACATACTTTGGACATATTTGGGACATATTTGGGACACACTTGGGATATAAATGGGACATACTTGGGACATATTTGGGACATATTTGCGACATATTTGGGACACACTTGGGACATATTTATGACATTCTTGGTACATATTTTGTACATACTTGGGACAAACTTGGGACATACTTGGGACATATATGAGACATACTTGGGACATATTTGCCACATACTTGGGACATACTTGGGACATATATGGGACATACTTGGGACATACTTGGGACATAGTTGGGACATACTTTGGACATATTTGGGACACACTTGGGATATATATGGGACATTTGGGACCTTGTGGGCATATTGGGTCATATGCTGGGCGGGAGGTCGTAGGGTTCGACCCCGCCTCTGAACATATTAAGTTTTTCTTTCTTAGAAAAAAGCTTTTACACATACTGGGTCATCTGGGCGAGTGTGAAGTACATGTAAAAGGAACATTCTCAAACTTGCCGCCCGTCCGGATCCGGACGTTAAACTGTAGGTCCTTTCTTTGTGAGAAAAGTTTAAAGGCACATATCGTGAGAAGCATTTGCTTGTAGGGCATAGTTGGGACATACTTGGGACATATTTGGGACATACTTGGGATATATGTGGGACATACTTGGGATATACTTGGGACATACTTGGGACTTACTTGGGACTTACTTGGGACATACTTTGGATTTACTTGGGACATACTTAGGACATACTTAGGACATACTTGGGACATACATTTGGAACTTATTTGGGACATATTTGGGACATATTTGGGATATACTTGGGACATACTTTGGACATACTTGGGACATATTTCGAACATACTTGGGACATTCTTGGGACATATTTGGGACATACATACTTGGGACATACTTGGGACATATCTTGGGATATACTTGGGACATAGTTGGGACATATTGGACATACTTGGGACATACTTAGGACTATTTGGGACATACTTGGGACATACTTGGAACATACTTGGGACATACTTGGGACACACCTAGGCATCTTGGGACATATTTGGGACATACTTAGGCCATATTTCGGACATACTTGGGACATACTTGGGACATACTTGGAACATACTTGGGACATACTTGGGACATATTATTGGGACATACTTGGGACATATTTGGGACATACTCGGGACTTACTTGGGACATACTTGGGACATAGTTGGGACATACTTGGGACATATTTGGGACATCCTTTGGAACATATTTGGGACATACTTGGACATACTTGGGACATCTTGGGACTAACTTGGGACATACTTGGGACATATTTGGGACATATTGGGACATATTTAGGACATACTTGGGACATATTTAGGACACACTTGGGACATATTTGTGACATTCTTGGGACATATTTGGGACATACTTGGGACATACTTAGGACATACTTGGGACATACTTGGGACTTAGTTGGGACATACTCTGTGACATATTTCGGACATACTTGGGACATACTTGGGACATGCTAGGAACATACTTGGGACTTACTTGGGACATACTGGGACATATTTGGGACATACTTGGGATATATAGGACATGCTTGGGACATATTTGGGACATACTTGCGACATATTTGGGATAACTTGGGACCTATTTGGGACATTCTTGGGACATATTTAGGACATATTAGGACATATTTGGGACACACTTGGGACATATTATAGGACATTCTTGGGACATATTTTGGACCTACTTGTGACAAACTTGGGACATACTTGGGACATATATGGGAGACATTTGGGACTACTTGGGTCATATTTTCGGACATTTTTGGGACATACTTGGGACATTCTTGGGACATATTTGGGACATATTTGGAACTTACTTGGAACATACTTGGGACTATTTGGGACATCTTAGGGACATATTTGGGACATTCTTGGGACTTATCGGGACATATTTGGGACATATTTCGGACATACTTGGGACATACTTGGGACATACTTGGAACATACTTGGGACATATATTTGGGACATACTTGGGACATACTTGGGGCCTACTTGGGACATACTTGGGACATACCGGGACATATTTGGGACATACTTGGGACATACTTGGAACATACTTGGGACATAGTTGGGACATACTTGGGACATAAGTTGGGACATACTTAGGACATATTTGGGGGATAACATACTTGGGACATACTTGGGACATACCTGGAACATACTTGGGACATACTTGGGACATAGTTGAGGACATACTTGGGACATATTTGGTGCATACTTGGGACATACTTGGGACATACTTGGGACATACTTGGGACATATTCTGGGACATATTTGGGACATACTTGGGACATACTTGGGACATACTTGGGACATACTTGGGACATACTTGGGACATACCTGGAACATACTTGGAACATACTTGGGACATAGTTGGGACATACTTGGGACATATTCGGACATACTTGGGACATATTGGGACATACTTGGGACATACTTGGGACATACTTGGGACATATTTGGGCATACTTGGGACATATTTGGGACATACCTGGAACATACTTGGGACATACTTATGAATGGTTGGGACATACTTGGGTCATATTGGGACATACTTGGTACTACTTGGGACATACCTGGGACATACTTAGGACATACTTGGGACATAGTTGGGACATACTTGGGACATATTTGGGACATACTGGACATACTTGGGACATACTTGGGACATACCTGGGACATACTTGGGACATACTGGGACATGGGACATACTTCGGTCATACTTGGGACATATTTGGGACATACTTGGGACATACTTGGGACATACTTGGGACATATATGGGTCATACTCTGGGACATATTTGGGACATACTTGGTACATACTTGGGACATTTGGGACATACATATGGGACATACGTGGGACATACTTGGGACATACTTGGGACATATTTGGGACATTCTTGGGACATACTTGGGACATACTTGGGACATACTTCGGACATACTTGGGACATAGCTGGGACATATTTGGGACATACTTGGGACATATTTGGAACATACTTGGGACATATTTGGAATAGATCATACTTGGGACATACCTGGGACATATGTGGGACATACTTGGGACATAGTTGTGACATTCTTGGGACATATTTCGGTCATACTTGGACATAATTTGAACATACTTGGGAACATATTTCGGAACATTTTTGGGACATATATGGGTCATTTGGGACATACTTGGGACATACTTCGTTCATACTTGGGACATACTTGGGACATATTTGGAACATACTTAGGACATACTTGGATTATAGTTAGGGTCATACTTGGGACATATTTCGGGCATTCTTGGGACATATTTGGGACATGCTTGGAACATGCCCGGAACATACTTGGGACATACTTAGGACATGTTTGGGACATACTTGGGACTTAGTTGGGACATGCTTAGGACATATTTCTGACATACTTGGGACATATTTCGGACATACTTGGAACATATTTGGGACATACTTAGGCATACAGGACCAACTTGGAACATACATAGGACATACTTGGGACATATTTGGGACATATTTAACGACATTTTTGGGACATATTTGGGACAAATTTAGGACATACTTAGGGCATATTTGGGACATATTTGGGACATGCTTAGGACACATTTGGGATATTTATGGGACATACTTGGGACATATTTGGGTCATATTGCGACATAATTGGGACACACTTGGGACATATTGGGGGTAGTGACATTATTGGGACATATTTGGGGCATATTTGGGACATTCTTGGAACGTACGGAACATACTTGGGACATACCGGGACATACTTAGAACATATTTGGGACATTCTTGGTACATACTTGGGACATACTTGGGACATATTTGGGACATAATTGGGACATAGTTGAAACATACTTGGGACATATTTCGGTCATAATTGGGACAAATTTGGGACATACTTAGGACAAATTCCGGACATCTAAGAAATTGGGACATTTATGGGATATACTTGGAACATACTTGGAACATACTTGGGACATACCTTCGGACATACTTAGGACATACTTGGGACATGAGGTGGGACATACTTGGGACATATTTGGGTCATTCTTGGGACATATTTGGGACATTCTTGGAACATACTTGGAACATACTTGGGACATAGATGGGACATACTTGGGACATATTTGGGACATACTTGGTACATACTTGGGACATACTTGAATATATGGGACATTCTTGGGACATACTTAGGACATATTTGGGACATATTTGGGACATACTTGGGACATTCTTGGGATATGTTTGGGACATACTTGGAACATACTTGGAACATACTTGGGACATACTTGGGACATATTTGGGACATATTTGGGACATACTTGGGACATACTTGGGACATATTTGGGACATACTTGGAACATACTCGGGACATACTTGGGACATAGTGGGGACCTACTTGGGACATATATGGGACATACTTGGGACATATTTGGGACATACTTGGGACATATTTCGGACATACTTGGGCCATATTTAGGACATACTTAGGACATATTTGGGACATACTTGGGACATACTTGGGACATATTTAGTACATACTGGGACATTTTGGGATATACTTGGGACATATTTGGGACATTCTTGGGACATATTTGGGACATTCTTGGGACATATTTAGGACATACTTGGAACATACTTGGAACATACTTGGGACATATTGGGACATACTTGGGACATACTTGGGACATGCTTAGGACATATTTGGGACATACTTAGGACATACTTCGGACATAGTTGGGACATACTTCGGACATCACTGGGACACACTTGGGACATACTTGGACATGCTTGGACATGTTTGGGACATACTTGGTATATACTTGCATATTGGGACTTACTTGGGACATATTTGGGACATATTTGGGACATACTTTGGGACATACTTGGGACATATTTGGGACATTTCTTGGAACATATTTAGGACATAACATGAGGATCATACTTGGGACATACTTGGGACATATTTGGGACATACTTGGGACTTAGTTGGGACATTCTTAGGACTTATTTGGGACATACTTGGGACATGTTCGGGACATACTTGGGACTTATTTGGAACATACTTGGAACATCTATGGGACATACTTGGGACATATGGGACATACTTGGGACATATTTGGGACATACTTGGGACATATTTGGAACATTTTTGGGACATATTTGGTACATTCTTGGGACATACTTGGGACATACTTGGGACATATTTGGGACATACTTGGGACTTAGTTGGGACATGGGACATACTTGGGACATACTTGGGACATACTTAGGACATACTTGGGTCATATTTCGGACATTCTTAGGACATATTTGGGACCAACTTGTAACATACTTGGGACATACTTGGGACATATTTGGGACATACTTGGGACATAGTTGGGACATACTTGGGACATATTTCGGACATACTTGGGACATTTTGGGACATACTTGGAACATACTTGGGACATACTTGGGACTTATTTGGGACATACTTGGGATATATTTGCGACATACTTGGGACATACTTGGGACATACTTGGGACATATTTGGGACATACTTGGGTACTGGGATAGTTGGGACATACTTGGGACATATTTAGGACATTCTTGGGACATATTTGGGACATACTTGGGACATACTTGGGACATATATGGGACATACTTGGGAATATTTGGGACATACTTGGGACATACTTGGGACATAGTTGAGACATGCTTAGGACATACTTGGGACATACTTGGGACATATTTGGGACATACTTGGAACATACTTGGGACATACTTGGGACATATTTGGGACATACTTGGGACATATGGGACATACTTGGGACATATTTGGGACATATTTGGGACATACTTGGGACATATTGGGACATTCTAGGGACATATTTGGGACATACTTGGGACATACTTGGGACATACTTGAGACATATTTGGGACATACTTGGGACATATTTGGGACATACTTGGGACATATTTCGGACATACTTGGGACATATTTGGGACATACTTGGGACATACTTGGGACATACTTGGGACATACTTGGGACATACTTGGGACATACTTGGGACATAGTTGGGACATACTTGGGACATATTTCGGACATACTTGGGACATATTTGGGACATACTTAGAACATACTTGGGACATACTTGGGACATATATGGGACATACTTGGGACATATTTGGGACATACTTGGGACATACTTGGGACATATTTGGGACATATTTGGGACATATTTGGGACACACTTGGGACATATTTGGGACATACTTGGGACATATTTGGGACATACTTGGGACATACTTGGGACATACTTGGGACATACTTGGGACATACTTGGGACATACTTGGGACATATTTGGGACATACTTGGGACATACTTGGGACATACTTGGGACATATTTGGGACATTCTTGGGACATACTTGGGACATACTTGGGACATACTTGGGACATACTTGGGACATACTTGGGACATACTTGGGACATACTTGGGACATACTTGGGACATACTTGGGACATACTTGGGACATATTTGGGACATACTTAGGACATACTTGGGACATACTTGGGACATATTTGAGACATACTTGGGACATACTTGGGACATACTTGGGACATACTTGGGACATACTTGGGACATACTTGGGACATACTTGGGACATACTTGGGACATATTTGGGACATACTTGGGACATATTTGGGACATACTTGGGACATACTTGGGACATACTTGGGACATATTTGGGACATACTTGGGACATACTTGGGACATATTTGGGACATACTTGGGACATACTTGGGACATACTTGGGATATATTTGGGACATACTTGGGACATATTTGGGACATTCTTGGGACATACTTGGGACATACTTGGGACATACTTGGGACATACTTGGGACATACTTGGGACATATTTGGGACATACTTGGGACATATTGGGACATACTTGGGACATATTTGGGACATACTTGGGACATATTTGGGACATACTTGGAACATACTTGGGACATATTTGGGACATACTTGGGACATATTTGGGACATACTTGGGACATATTTGGGACATATTTGGGACATATTTGGGACATACTTGGGACATACTTTGGGACATACTTGGGACATATTTGGGACATACTTGGGACATACTTGGGACATACTTGGGACATATTTGGGACATACTTGGGACATACTTGGGACATACTTGGGACATACTTGGGACATACTTGGGACATACTTGGGACATACTTGGGACATATTTGGGACATTCTTGGGACATATTTCGGACATATTTGGGACATACTTGGGACATACTTGGGACATACTTGGGACATACTTGGGACATACTTGGGACATATTTGGGACATATTTGGGACATACTCGGGACTATTTGGGACATACTTGGGACATACTTGGGACATACTTGGGACATATTTGGGACATACTTGAGACATACTTGGGACATACTTGGGACATACTTGGGACATATATACTTGGGACATATTTGGGACATACTTGGGACATACTTGGGACATACTTGGGACATACTTGGGACATACTTGGGACATACTTGGGACATACTTGGGACATACTTGGGACATATTTGGGACATACTTGGGACATACTTGGGACATACTTGGGACATACTTGGGACATACTTGGGACATATTTCGGACATACTTGGGACATACTTGGGACATACTTGGGACATACTTGGGACATATTTGGGACATACTTGGGACATATTTGGGACATACTTGGGACTTACTTGGGACATACTTGGGACATACTTGGGACATACTTGGGACATATTTGGGACATACTTGGGACATATTTGGGACATACTTGGGACATATTTGGGACATACTTGGGACATACTTGGGACATATTTGGGACATACTTGGGACATACTTGGGACATTTTTGGGACATACTTGGGACATACTTGGGACATACTTGGGACATATTTGGGACATACTTGGGACATACTTGGGACATATTTGGGACATACTTGGGACATACTTGGGACATACTTCGGACATACTTGGGACATACTTGGGACATACTTGGGACATAGTTGGGACATACTTGGGACATATTTCGGACATACTTGGGACATACTTGGGACATACTTGGGACATACTTGGGACATACTTGGGACATACTTGGGACATACTTGGGACATACTTGGGACATACTTGGGACATACTTGGGACATACTTGGGACATACTTGGGACATACTTGGGACATACTTGAGACATACTTGGGACATACTTGGGACATATTTGGGACATACTTGGGACATACTTGGGACATACTTGGGACATACTTGGGACATACTTGGGACATATTTGGGACATACTTGGGACATAGTTGGGACATACTTGGGACATACTTGGGACATACTTGGGACATATTTGGGACATACTTGGGACATACTTGGACATACTTGGGACATACTTGGGACATATTTGGGACATACTTGGGACATATTTGGGACATACTTGGGACATATTACATACTTGGAACATACTTGGGACATACCTGGGACATATTTGGGACATACTTGGGACTTAGTTGGGACATACTTGGGACATATTTCGGACATTTTTGGGACATATTTGGGACATACTTGGAACATACTTGGGACATACTTGGGACATATTTGGGACATACTTGGGACATACTTGGGACATACTTGGGACATACTTGGGACATATTTGGGACATACTTGGGACATATTTGGGACATACTTGGGACATACTTGGGACATACTTGGGACATACTTGGACATATTTGGGACATATTTGGGACATACTTGGGACATACTTGGAACATACTTGGGACATACTTGGGACATATTTGGGACATACTTGGGACATACTTGGGACATATTTGGGACATATTTGGGACATATTTGGGACATACTTGGGACATACTTGGGACATACTTGGGACATACTTGGGACATACTTGGGACATACTTGGGACATACTTGGGACATACTTGGGACATACTTGGGACATACTTGGGACATACTTGGGACATACTTGGGACATACTTGGGACATAGTTGGGACATACTTGGGACATATTTGGGACATTTTTGGGACATATTTGGGACATACTTGGAACATACTTGGGACATACTTGGGACATACTTGGGACATATTTGGGACATACTTGGGACTTAGTTGGGACATACTTGGGACATATTTGGGACATACTTGGGACTTATTTGGGACATACTTGGGACATCCTTGGGACATACTTGGGACATATATGGGACCAACTTGGGACATATATGGGACATACTTGGGACATATTTGGGACATATTTGGGACATATTTGGGACATACTTGGGACATATTTGGGACATTCTTGGGACATATTTTGGACATACTTGGGACATACTTGGGACATACTTGGGACATACTTGGGATATACTTGGGACATACTTGGGACATATTTGGGACATACTTGGGACATATTTGGGACATATTTGGGACATACTTGGGACATTCTTGGGACATACTTTGGGACATACTTGGGACATACTTGGGACATACTTGGGACTATACTTGGGACATACTTGGGACATACTTGGGACATACTTGGGACATATTTGGGACATACTTGGGACATACTTGGGACATATTTTGGGACATACTTGGGACATATTTGGGACATACTTGGGACATACTTGGGACATATTTGGGACATACTTGGGACATACTTGGGACATACTTGGGACATACTTGGGACATATTTGGGACATACTTGGGACATACTTGGGACATATTTGGGACATACTTGGGACATATTTGGGACATACTTGGGATATATTTGGGACATACTTGGGACATACTTGGGACGTACTTGGGACATACTTGGGACATACTTGGGACATATTTAGACATTCTTGGGACATACTTGGACATACTTGGGACATACTTGGGACACTTGGGACATATTGGGACATACTTGGGACATATTTGGGACATACTTGGGACATACTTTGGGACATACTTGGGACATACTTGGGACATATTTGGGACATTTTGGGACATATTTGGGACATACTTGGAACATACTTGGAACATACTTGGGACATATTTGGGACATACTTGGGACATACTTGGGACATACTTGGGACATACTTGGGACATACTTGGGACATACTTGGGACATATTTGGGACATACTTGGGACATACTTGGGACATATTTGGGACATACTTGGGACATACTTGGGACATACTTGGGACATACTTGGGACATACTTGGGACATACTTGGGACATACTTGGGACATATTTTGGACATTCTTGGGACATATTTGGGACATACTTGGGACATACTTGGGACATACTTGGGACATATTTGGGACATACTTGGGACATATTTGGGACATACTTGGGACATACTTGGGACATACTTGGGACATATTTGGGACATACTTGGGACATACTTGGGACATACTTGGGACATACTTGGGACATACTTGGGACATACTTGGGACATACTTGGGACATATTTGGGACATACTTGGGACATACTTGGGACATACTTGGGACATATTTGGGACATACTTGGGACATACTTTGGGACATACTTGGGACATACTTGGGACATACTTGGGACATACTTGGACATTCTTGGGACATACTTGGGACATACTTGGGACATACTTGGGACATACTTGGGACATACTTGGGACATATTTGGGACATACTTGACATACTTGGGACATACTTGGGACATATTTGGGACATACTTGGGACATACTTGGGACATACTTGGGACATACTTAATATTGGGACATACTTGGGACATACTTGGGACATACTTGGGACATACTTGGGACATACTTGGGACATACTTGGGACATACTTGGGACATATTTGGGACATATTTGGGACATACTTGGGACATACTTGGGACATACTTGGGACATATTTGGGACATACTTGGGACATATTTGGGACATACTTGGGACATATTTGGGACATACTTGGGACATATTTGGGACATACTTGGGACATACTTGGGACATATTTGGGACATACTTGGGACATACTTGGGACATATTTGGGACATACTTGGGACATACTTGGGACATACTTGGGACATATTTGGGACATACTTGGGACATATTTGGGACATTCTTGGGACATACTTGGGACATATTTGGGACATACTTGGGACATACTTGGGACATACTTGGGACATACTTGGGACATATTTGGGACATACTTGGGACATATTTGGGACATACTTGGGACATACTTGGGACATATTTGGGACATACTTGGGACATACTTGGGACATACTTGGGACATACTTGGGACATATTGGGACATACTTGGGACATACTTGGGACATATTTGGGACATACTTGGGACATACTTGGGACATACTTGGGACATATTGGGACATATTTGGGACATATTTGGGACATACTTGGGACATATTTGGGACATACTTGGGACATATTTGGGACATATTTGGGACATACTTGGGACATACTTGGGACATACTTGGGACATACTTGGGACATACTTGGGACATACTTGGGACATACTTTTGGCATACTTGGGACATACTTGGGACATACTTGGGACATACTTGGGACATACTTGGGACATACTTGGGACATACTTGGGACATACTTGGGACATACTTGGGACATACTTGGGACATACTTGGGACATACTTGGGACATACTTGGGACATACTTGGGACATACTTGGGACATACTTGGGACATACTTGGGACATACTTGGGACATATTTGGGACATACTTGGGACATATTTGGGACATACTTGGGACATACTTGGGACATATTTGGGACATACTTGGGACATACTTGGGACATACTTGGGACATACTTGGGACATACTTTGGGACATACTTGGGACATACTTGGGACATACTTGGGACATATTTGGGACATACTTGGGACATACTTGGGACATACTTGGGACATATTTGGGACATACATACTTGGGACATATTTGGGACATACTTGGGACATACTTGGGACATACTTGGGACATACTTGGGACATACTTGGGACATACTTGGGACATACTTGGGACATATTTGGGACATACTTGGGACATACTTGGGACATACTTGGGACATATTTGGGACATACTTGGGACATACTTTGGACATACTTGGGACATACTTGGGACATATTTGGGACATACTTGGGACATATTTGGGACATACTTGGGACATACTTGGGACATACTTGGGACATACTTGGGACATATTTGGGACATACTTGGGACATACTTGGGACATACTTGGGACATATTTGGGACATACTTGGGACATATTTGGGACATACTTGGGACATACTTGGGACATACTTGGGACATATTTGGGACATACTTGGGACATACTTGGGACATACTTGGGACATACTTGGGACATACTTGGGACATACTTGGGACATACTTGGGACATACTTGGGACATACTTGGGACATACTTGGGACATACTTGGGACATACTTGGGACATACTTGGGACATACTTGGGACATATTTGGGACATACTTGGGACATACTTGGGACATATTTGGGACATACTTGGGACATACTTGGGACATACTTGGGACATACTTGGGACATACTTGGGACATATTTGGGACATACTTGGGACATATTTGGGACATACTTGGGACATACTTGGGACATACTTGGGACATAGTTGGGACATACTTGGGACATACTTGGGACATACTTGGGACATACTTGGGACATACTTGGGACATATTTGGGACATACTTGGGACATATTTGGGACATACTTGAGACATATTTGGGACATACTTGGGACATACTTGGGACATACTTGGGACATACTTGGGACATACTTGGGACATACTTGGGACATACTTGGGACATATTTGGGACATACTTGGGACATATTTGGGACATACTTGGGACATATTTGGGACATACTTGGGACATACTTGGGACATACTTGGGACATACTTGGGACATATTTGGGACATATTTGGGACATACTTGGGACATACTTGGGACATATTTGGGACATACTTGGGACATATTTGGGACATACTTGGGACATATTTGGGACATACTTGGGACATACTTGGGACATACTTGGGACATATTTGGGGACATACTTGGGACATATTTGGGACATACTTGGGACATACTTGGGACATACTTGGGACATACTTGGGACATACTTGGGACATACTTGGGACATACTTGGGACATACTTGGGACATACTTGGGACATACTTGGGACATACTTGGGACATACTTGGGACATATTTGGGACATACTTGGGACATATTTGGGACTTACTTGGGACATATTTGGGACATACTTGGGACATACTTGGGACATACTTGGGACATACTTGGGACATACTTGGGACATACTTGGGACATACTTGGGACATACTTGGGACATACTTGGGACATATTTGGGACATACTTGGGACATATTTGGGACATACTTGGGACATACTTGGGACATACTTGGGACATATTTGGGACATACTTGGGACATATTTGGGACATACTTGGGACATATTTGGGGGACATATTTGGGACATTCTTGGGACATACTTGGGACATACTTGGGACATACTTGGGACATATTTGGGACATACTTGGGACATACTTGGGACATACTTGGGACATATTTGGGACATACTTGGGACATACTTGGGACATATTTGGGACATTCTTGGGACATATTTGGGACATACTTGGGACATACTTGGGACATACTTGGGACATACTTGGGATATACTTGGGACATATTTGGGACATACTTGGGACATACTTGGGACATACTTGGGACATACTTGGGACATACTTGGGACATACTTGGGACATACTTGGGACATACTTGGGACATATTGGGACATATTTGGGACATACTTGGGACATATTTGGACATACTTGGGACATACTTGGGACATACTTGGGACATACATGGGACATATTTGGGACATACTTGGGACATACTTGGGACATACTTGGGACATACTTGGGACATACTTGGGACATACTTGGGACATATTGGGACATATTTGGGACATACTTGGGACATACTTGGGACATACTTGGGACATACTTGGGACATACTTGGGACATACTTGGGACATACTTGGGACATACTTGGGACATACTTGGGACATTCTTGGGACATACTTGGGACATACTTGGGACATACTTGGGACATACTTGGGACATATTGGGACATTCTTGGGACATACTTGGGACATACTTGGGACATTCTTGGGACATACTTGGGACATTCTTGGGACATATTTCTGAAATACTTGGGAAATATTTGGGACGTACTTGGGACATACTTGGGAGATACTTGGGACATACATGGGACATATTTGGGACATAATTGGGACATACTTGGAACATACTTGGGACATACTTGGGACATACTTGGGACATACTTGGGACATACTTGGGACATACTTGGGACATAATTGGGACATACTTGGGACATACTTGTGACATACTTGTGACATACTTGGGACATATTTTGGACATACTTGGACCACACGAGGGACATACATGGGACACACTTGGGACATACTTGGGACAAACTTGGGACATATTTGGAACATGATTGGGACGTACTTGAGACATACTTGGGACATAATTGAGACATACTTGAGACATATTTGGGACATACTTGGGACATGCTTGGTACATACTTGGGACATATTGGGACATACTTGGGACATACTTGGGACATACTTGGGACATACTTGGGACATACTTGGGACATGCTTGGTACATACTTGGGACATATTTGGGACATGCTTTGAACATATATGGTTCATACTTGGGACATATTTGGGACATACTTGGGACATATTTGGGACATACTTGGACATTTTTGGGACATACATGGGACATATTTGGGACATATTTGGGACATACTTGGGACATATTTGGGACATACTTGGGACATACTTGGGACATATTTGGGACATACTTGGGACATATTTGGGACATATTTGGGACATACTTGGGACATATTTGGGACATACTTGGGACATATTTGGGACTTACTTGGGACATATTTGGGACATATTTGGGACATATTTGGGACATACTTGGGACATACTTGGGACATACTTGGGACATATTTGGGACTTACTTGGGACATACTTGGGACATACTTGGGACATATGTGGGACATACTTGGGACATAGTTGGGACATACTTGGGACATATTTCGGACATACTTTTGACATATTTGGGACATACTTGGAACATACTTAGGACATATATGGGACATACTTGGGACATACTTGGGACATTTTTGGGGCATACTTGGTACATACTTGGGACATACTTGGGACATATATGGGACATACTTGGGACATAGTTGGGACATACTTGGGACATATTACGGACATTTTTGGGACATACTTGGGACATACTTGGAACATACTTGGAACATACTTGGGACATACTTAAGACATATTTGGGACATACTTGGGACTTAGTTGGGACATACTTGGGACATATTTCGGACATACTTGAAACATATTTGGGACATATTCGGAACATACTTGGAACATACTTGGGACATATATGGGACATACTTGGGACATATTTGGGGCATACTTGGTACATACTTGGGACATACTTGGGACATATATGGGACATACTTGGGACATACTTGGGACATAGTTGGGACATACTTGGGACATATTTCGGACATTTTTGGAACATATTTGGGACATACTTGGAACATACTTGGAACATACTTGGGACATACTTGGGACATACTTGGGACATATTGGGACATACTTGGGACATAGTTGGGACATACTTGGGACATATTTCGGACATATTTGGGACATATTTGGGACATAGTTGGGACATACTTGGGATATATTTCGGACATTTTTGGGACATATTTGGGGCATACTTGGTACATACTTGGGACATACTTGGGACATATGTGGGACATAGTTGGGACATACTTGGGACATATTTCGGTCATACTTGGGACATATTTGGGACATACTTGGAACATACTTGGGACATATTTGGGACATACTTGGGACATACTTGGGACATATTTGGGGCATACTTGGTACATACTTGGGACATACTTGGGACATATATGGGACATACTTGGGACATACTTGGGACATAGTTGGGACATACTTGGGACATATTTCGGACATTTTTGGGACATATTTGGGACATACTTGGAACATACTTGGGACATACTTGGGACATATTTGGGACATACTTGGGACTTAGGTGGGACATACTTGGGACATATTTCGGACATACTTGGGACTTATTTGGGACATACTTGGAACATCCTTGGGACATACTTGGGACATATATGGGACATACTTGGGGCATACTTGGGACATAGTTTGGACATACTCAGGACATGTTTCGGATATACTTGGGACATACTTGGGACATACTTGGGACATAGTTGGGGCATACTTCGGACATATTTCGGACATACTTGGGGCATACTTGGGACATACTTGGGACCTAGTTGGGACATACTTGGGACATATTTGGACATACTTGGGACATACTTGGGACTTAGTTGGGACATACTTGGGACATATTTCGGACATACTTGGGACTTATTTGGGACATACTTGGAACATCCTTGGGACATACTTGGGACATATATGGGACCAACTTGGGATATATATGGGACATACTTGGGACATATTTGGGACATATTTGCGACATATTTGGGACACACTTGGGACATATTTATGACATTCTTGGTACATATTTTGGACATACTTGGGACAAACTCGGGACATACTTGGGACATTTATGAGACATACTTGGGACATATTTGCCACATACTTGGGACATATATGGGACATAATTGGGACATACTTGGGACATACTTGGGACATATATGGGACATACTTGGGACATACTTGGGACATAGTTGGGACATACTTTGGACATATTTGGGACACACTTGGGATATATATGGGACATACTTGGGACCCAGTGGACGTATGTGGCCCAGTGGTTAGTGTGCTGGACTGCTGGGCGGGAGGTCGTGGGTTCGATCCCGCCTCTGAACATCTAATAATAAAAGTTTTTTTCTTTCTTAAGAAAAATAGCTTTTACATACTGGTACCTTCACCAGCTATTGGCGCCAGCTGTGAAGTAACTAGCCATGAAAAAGGAACATTCTCAAACTTTGCGTTCGGATCCGGCGTAAACTGTAGGTCCCTTTCTCTTGTGGAAAAAATTTAAAGCACACACGCCAAGAGATCGTGAGAAGCTTGGCTTGGCCTACTTGTAGGAGCTACTTAGGCAACATTTACATTTACTTGGGACATACTTGGGACATAATTGGGACATAATTGGGACATACTTGGGATATATATGGGACATACTTGGGACACACTTGGGACATATTTATGACATTCTTGGGACATATTTTGGACATACTTGGGACAAACTTGGGACATACTTGGGACATATATGGGACATACTTGGGACATATTTGGGACTTACTTGGGACATACTTTGGACATACTTGGGACATACTTGGGACATACTTGGGACATACTTAGGACATAGTTGGGACATACTTGGGACATACTTTGGACATAGTTGGGACATACTTGGGACATATTTGGACATACTTGGGACATAGTTGGGACATACTTTGGACATATTTGGGACATATATGGGACATATTTGCGACATATTTGGGACACACTTGGGATCTATATGGGACATATTTGGGACATATTTGCGACATATTTGCGACATATTTAGGACACACTTGGGACATATTTATGACATTCTTGGGACATATTTTGGACATACTTGGGACAAACTTGGGACATACTTGGGACATATATGGGACATACTTGGGACATATTTGGGACTTACTTGTTACATACTTTGGACATACTTGGGACATACTTGGGACATACTTGGGACATACTTGGGACATACTTGGGACATACTTGGGACATATTTGGGACATACTTGGGACATATTTGGGACATACTTGGGACATACTTGGGACATATTTGGGACATATTTGGGACATACTTGGGACATACTTGGGACATACTTGGGACATATTTGGGACATACTTGGGACATACTTGGGACATATTTGGGACATACTTGGGACATACTTGGGACATACTTGGGACATACTTGGGACATACTTCGGACATACTTGGGACATACTTGGGACATACTTGGGACATACTTGGGACATACTTGGGACATACTTGGGACATACTTGGACATACTTGGGACATACTTGGGACATACTTTGGGACATACTTGGGACATACTTGGGACATACTTGGGACATACTTGGGACCTACTTGGGACATACTTGGGACATATTTGGGACATACTTGGGACATACTTGGGACATACTTGGGACATACTTGGGACTTAGTTGGGACATACTTGGGACATATTTCGGACATACTTGGGACTTATTTGGGACATACTTGGGACATCCTTGGGACATACTTGGGACATATATGGGACCAACTTGGGATATATATGGGATATACTTGGGACATATTTGGGACATATTTGGGACACACTTGGGACATATTTATGACATTCTTGGTACATATTTTGGACATACTTGGGACAAACTCGGGACATACTTGGGACATTTATGAGACATACTTGGGACATATTTGCCACATACTTGGGACATATATGGGACATAATTGGGACATACTTGTGACATACTTGGGACATATATGGGACATACTTGGGACATAGTTGGGACATACTTTGGACATATTTGGGACACACTTGGGATATATATGGGACATACTTGGGACCCAGTGGCCGTTTGTGGCCGTATGTGGCCCAGTGGTTAGTGTGCTGGACTGCTGGGCGGGAGGTCGTGGGTTCGATCCCGCCTCTGAACATCTAATAATAAAAGTTTTTTTCTTTCTTTAGAAAAATAGCTTTTACACATACGGTCACCTTCACCAGCTATTGGCGCCAGCTGTGAAGTAACTAGCCATGAAAAAGCAAATTCTCAAACTTTGCCGTTCGGATCCGGCGTTAAACTGTAGGTCCCTTTCTCTTGTGAGAAAAATTTAAAGCACACACGCCAAGAGATCGTGAGATACTTGGTTGAGCCGTTGTATGAGCTGGGCCAACATTTACATTTGGGACAACTTGGGACATACTTGGGACATACTTGGGACATACTTGGGACATACTTGGGACATATATGGGACATACTTGGGACATATTTGGGACATATTTGGGACATACTTGGGACATATTTGGGACATACTTGGGATATATATGGGACATATTTGGGACATATTTGCGACATATTTGGGACACACTTGGGACATATTTATGACATTCTTGGGACATATTTTGGACATACTTGGGACAAACTTGGGACATACTTGGGACATATATGGGACATACTTGGGACATATTTGGGACTTACTTGGGACATACTTTGGACATACTTGGGACATACTTGGACATACTTAGGACATAGTTGGGACATACTTGGGACATATTTGGGACATACTTGGGATATACGTGGGACATATTTGGGACATATTTGGGACATACTTGGGACATACTTGGGACATATTTGGGACATTCTTGGGACATACTTGGGACATATTTGGGACATAATTGGAACATACTTGGGGCATACTTGGGACATAGTTGGGACATACTTAGGACATGTTTCGGATATACTTGGGACATACTTGGGACATACTTGGGACATAGTTGGGGCATACTTGGAACATACTTGGGACATACTTGGGACATAGTTGGGACATACTTGAGACATACTTGGGACATATTTGGACATACTTGGGACATACTTGGGACATACTTGGGACTTAGTTGGGACATACTTGGGACATATTTCGGACATACTTGGGACTTATTTGGGACATACTTGGAACATCCTTGGGACATACTTGGGACATATATGGGACCAACTTGGGATATATATGGGACATACTTTGGACATATTTGGGACATATTTGCGACATATTTGGGACACACTTGGGACATATTTGTGACATTCTTGGGACATATTTTGGACATACTTGGGACATACTTGGGACATACTTGGGACATACTTGGGACATACTTGGGACATACTTGGGACATACTTGGGACATATTTGGGACATATATGGGACATACTTGGGACATACTTGGGACATATTTGGGGCATACTTTGTACATACTTAGGACATATATGGGACATACTTTGGACATACTTGGGACATAGTTGGGACATACTTGGGACATATTTCGGACATTTTTGGGACATATTTGGGACATACTTGGAACATACTTGGAACATACTTGGGACATACTTGGGACATATTTGGGACATACTTGGGACATACTTGGGACATACTTGGGACATATTTGGGACATATATGGTACATACTTGGGACATACTTAGGACATATTTGGGGCATACTTTGGACATACTTAGGACATATTTGGGACATACTTTGGGACATACTTGGGACATAGTTGGGACATAGTTGGGACTTACTTGGGACATATTTCGGACATATTTGGGACATACTTGGGACATACTTGGGACATATTTGGGACTTACTTGCGACATACTTGGGACATATGTGGGACATACTTGTGACATAGTTGGGACATACTTGGGACATATTTCGGACATACTTGGGACATATTTGGGACATACTTGGAACATACTTGGAACATACTTGGGACATACTTGGGACATATTTGGGACATACTTGGGACATACTTGGGACATACTTGGGACATATTTGGGGCATACTTTGGGACATACTTAGGACATATTTGGGACATACTTTGGGACATACTTGGGACATACTTGGGACATACTTGGGACATATTTCGGACGTTTTTGGGACATATTTGGGACATACTTGGAACATACTTGGAACATACTTGGGACATACTTGGGACATATTTGGGACATACTTGGGACATACTTGGGACATACTTGGGACATACTTGGGTCATATTTGGGACATACTTGGGACTTACTTGGGACATATTTGGGACATTCTTGGGACATACTTGGGACATATTTGGGACACACTTAGGACATACTTGGGACATACTTGGGAAATACTTGGGACATACTTGGGACATATTTCAGACATACTTGGGACATATTTGGGAGATACTTGGAACATCCTTGGAACATAGTTGGGGCATACTTCGGACATACTTGGGACATATTTGGGACTTACTTAGGACATACTTGCGACATACTTGGGACATATGTGGGACATACTTGTGACATAGTTGGGACATACTTGGGACATATTTCGGACATAATTGGGACATATTTGGGATATACTTGGAACATACTTGGAACATACTTGGGGCATACTTCGGACATACTTGGGACATATTTGGGACTTACTTAGGACATACTTGGGACATACTTGGGACATATTTGGGACATACTTGGGACATACTTGGGACATACTTGGGACATACTTCGGACATACTTGGGACATACTTGGGACATACTTGGGACATACTTGGGACATACTTGGGACATACTTGGGACATATTTGGGACATACTTGGGACATACTTGGGACATACTTGGGACATATTTGGGACATACTTGGGACATACTTGGGACATACTTGGGACATACTTGGGACATTTTGGGACATATTTGGGACATATTTGGGACATACTTGGGACATACTTGGGACATACTTGGGACATATTTGGGACATACTTGGAACATACTTGGGACATACTTGGGACATACTTGGGACATACTTGGGACATACTTGGGACATACTTGGGTCATATTTGGGACATACTTGGGACTTACTTGGGACATATTTGGGACATTCTTGGGACATACTTGGGACATATTTGGGACACACTTAGGACATACTTGTGAAATATTTGGGACATACTTGGGACATATTTCAGACATACTTGGGACATATTTGGGACATACGTGGAACATCCTTGGAACATAGTTGGGGCATACTTCGGACATACTTGGGACATATTTGGGACATCCTTGGGCATACTTGGGACATAGTTGGGACATACTTGGGACATATTTCGGACATATTTGGGACATACTTGGAACATACTTGGAACAAATTTGGGACATACTTGGGACATACATGGGACATACTTGGGACATACTTGTGACATATTTGGGACATACTTGTGACATATATGGGACATACTTGGGACATACTTGGGACATACTTGGGACATATTTGGGACATACTTGGGACATACTTGGGACATACTTGGGACATATTTGGGACATACCTGGGACATACTTGGGACATACTTGGGACATACTTGGGACATACTTGGGACATACTTGGGACATATTTGGGACATACTTGGGACATACTTGGGACATACTTGGGACATACTTGGGACATACTTGGGACATATTTGGACATACTTGGGACATACTTGGGACATACTTGGGAAATACTTGGGACATACTTGGGACATATTTCGGACATACTTGGGACATACTTTGGGACATACTTGGGACATACTTGGGACATACTTGGGACATACTTGGGACATACTTGGGACATACTTGGGAAAGACTTGGGACATACTTGGGACATATTTCGGACATACTTGGGACATATTTGGGACATACTTGGGCATATTTGGGACATACTTGGGACATACTTGGGACATACTTGGGACATAGTTGGAACATACTTGAAACATACTTGGGACATCCTTGGAACATACTTGGAACATACTCGGACTTGGGACATATATGGGACATACTTGGGACATACTTGGAACATATTTGGGACATACTTGGGACATATTTGGACATACTTGGGACATACTTGGGACATATTTGGGACATACTTGGGATATATATGGGACATACTTTGGACATATTTGGGACATATTTGGGACATATTTGCGACATATTTGGGACACACTTGGGACATACTTGTGAAATACTTGGGACATACTTGGGACATATTTCAGACATACTTGGGACATATTTGGGACATACTTGGAACATCCTTGGAACATACTTGGAACATACTCGGACTTGGGACATATATGGGACATACTTGGAACATACTTGGAACATACTCGGACTTGAGACATATATGGGACATACTTGGGAAATACTTGGGACATATTTGGGACATACTTGAGATATATATGGGACATACTTGGGACATACTTGGGACATAGTTGGGACATACTTTGGACATAGTTGGGACATACTTGGGACATATTTGGACATACTTCGGACATACTTGGGACATATTTGGGACATACTTGGGACATATATGGGACATACTTTGGACATATTTGGGACATATTTGGGACATATTTGCGACATATTTGGGACACACTTGGGATATATATGGGACATACTTGGGACATATTTGGGACATATTTGCGACATATTTGGGACATACTTGGGACATATATATGACATTCTTGGTACATATTTTGGACATACTTGGGACAAACTTGGAACATACTTGGGACATTTATGAGACATACTTGGGACATATTT
This sequence comes from Lordiphosa clarofinis, assembly GCA_018904275.1. Classification (NCBI taxonomy): domain Eukaryota; kingdom Metazoa; phylum Arthropoda; class Insecta; order Diptera; family Drosophilidae; genus Lordiphosa; species Lordiphosa clarofinis. The sequence continues at coordinate 26,716 of JAEIGQ010000415.1, read as the reverse complement.
GCCACATACTTGGGACATAATTGGGACATACTTGGGACATACTTGGGACATAGTTGGGACATACTTTGGACATATTTGGGACACACTTGGGATATATATGGGACATACTTGGGACCCAGTGGCCGTATGTGGCCCAGTGGTTAGTGTGCTGGACTGCTGGGCGGGAGGTCGTGGGTTCGATCCCGCCTCTGAACATCTAATAATAATAGTTTTTTTCTTTCCTTAGAAAAATAGCTTTTACACATACGGTCACCTTCACCAGCTATTGGCGCCAGCTGTGAAGTAACTAGCCATGAAAAAGCAAATTCTCAAACTTTGCCGTTCGGATCCGGCGTTAAACTGTAGGTCCCTTTCTCTTGTGAGAAAAATTTAAAGCACACACGCCAAGAGATCGTGAGAAGCTTGGCTTGGCCCCGTTGTAGGAGCTGTATAGCCAACATTTACATTTACTTGGGACATACTTGGGACATAATTGGGACATACTTGGGATATATATGGGACATACTTGGGACATATTTGGGACATATTTGGGACATATTAGCGACATATTTGGGACACACTTGGGATATATATGGGACATATTTGGGACATATTTGCGACATATTTGGGACACACTTGGGACATATTTATGACATTCTTGGGACATATTTTGGACATACTTGGGACAAACTTGGGACATACTTGGGACATATATGGGACATACTTGGGACATATTTGGGACTTACTTGGGACATACTTTGGACATACTTGGGACATACTTGGGACATACTTAGGACATAGTTGGGACATACTTGGGACGTATTTGGGACATACTTGGGATATACTTGGGACATATTTGAGACATATTTGGGACATACTTGGGACAAACTTGGGACATATTTGGGACATTCTTGGGACATACTTGGGACATATTTGGGACATAATTGGGACATACTTGGGACATACTTAGGACATAGTTGGGACATACTTGGGACATACTTAGGACATACTTGGGACATATATTGGGACATACTTGGGACATAGTTGGGGCATACTTTGGACATATTTCGGACATACTTGGGCCATACTTGGGACATACTTGGGACATAGTTGGGACATACTTGGGACATACTTGGGACATATTTGGACATACTTGGGACATACTTGGGACATACTTGGGACTTAGTTGGGACATACTTGGGACATATTTCGGACATACTTGGGACTTATTTGGGACATACTTGGAACATCCTGGGGACATACTTGGGACATATATGGGACCAACTTGGGATATATATGGGACATACTTTGGACATATTTGGGACATATTTGCGACATATTTGGGACACACTTGGGACATATTTATGACATTCTTGGGACATATTTTGGACATACTTGGGACATACTTGGGACATACTTGGGACATATATGGGACATACTTGGGATATATATGGGACATACTTGGGACATATTTGGGACATATTTGGGAGATATTTGGGACATATTTGGGACACACTTGGGACATATTTATGACATTCTTGGGACATATTTTGGACATACTTGTGACAAACTTGGGACATACTTGGGACATATATGGGACATATTTGGGACTTACTTGGGACATACTTGGGACATACTTGGGACATATGTGGGACATACTTGGGACATAGTTGGGACATACTTGGGACATATATCGGACATACTTGGGACATATTTGGGACATACTTGGAACATACTTGGAACATACTTGGGACATACTTGGAACATATTTGGGACATACTTGGGACATACATGGGACATACTTGGGACATACTTGTGACATATTTGGGACATACTTGTGACATATATGGGACATACTTGGGACATGGTAGGTAGGTATTACCGGCTGGCCCCATGTAGGGGGGCCACACATAGACCTTACGGTCCTTAGTGAGGCCGGGTGCTTTATGGTACCATTTCCTTTAGAAATCCTGTAGGATTCTTGACGTTTTGGCAAATGCCAATAGTTGTTTGGGGGAGCTCTTGGCTGCCTCTTCCAGAGTGGTGAAGCTTGGGGAGTGCAGATGATTTAATCTTGTCGTGGCGATTGCTGGGCAGCTGCAGATGAGGTGTTCTAGAGTTTCTGCTACTCCAGGTTCCTTGCATTTCCTGCAGGTGTCTGCTGTCGTGATGCCTAGCTTTATCGCGTGAGCGGCTGCTAGGCAGTGACCAGTTAATATGCCTATAAGCAGTCTGCAGTCTCTTCTTTGGAGCTGCAGCGTATAGTGCGTGAGTTTTTTGTCTCTCTTATTGCACATAATTTTAGAGATTCTGCATCCGGTCGTGTTCTTCCACTTTTCCTCTGCTTCTTTCTCCGCTATCTCCTCCATCTTGCTGTATAGCGTCTGTAGGGAGATAGGTATATTTAGTGTTGCTTCTCGGCTTAGTGCGACCCCGGCTTTTGCAAGAGTGTCCGCCATTTCGTTTCCATCGATGCCCTGGTGGCTGGGAATCCAGTAGATTTGCACCTTGCTGGAGGTGCTGAGGGAATCTAATGCTTCTCTGCTTGCCAGAACATTTTTGGAGTTGATGGCGTGACTCTGCATTGCTTTGATTGCCGCTTGGCTGTCTACGTATATGTTGATTTGATCGTTTGGTGCGTGTAATTCTGCCAATTCGGCTGCTTTCCTTATGGCGAAAACTTCCGCCTGGAATATAGTGCAGTGATTTGGCAGTTTGTAGGAGAGTTTCAATTCCGGTTCCTTGCAGTACACGGCGGCTCCGACTCCTGAGGCCATCTTTGAGCCGTCCGTGAAAAGGTGCATTGCTTCCTGAGCCAGCCCTGTACGCCAGTCTTCTGGTCCCAGTAATGCTGATGCGCCTGTAAAGTTGGTTTTTGGGATCATGTAGTCCGTGCTACTGTTGATCTCTCTGCCCACTGTGCTGTGTCCATAGCTTTGTAGAGCCATGGTGCCAGCCGCGCAAAGACGTTGGGCCGTCCTGTGTGCAGTGAGGCGTGCTTGGATGTCCAGGGGGTTGACACCTAGGATGTGTTCCAGTGCTTTTGTTGGAGTAGACCGTAGCGCCCCCGTTATGCAGACCAGTGCCTGCCGCTGGGCCTTTTCCATCAGCTTTAGATATGTGGACTTCTCTGTGGCTTGCCACCATACCAATATACCGTGTAGTAGTATCGGTCGTATAACTGATATGAAGAGCCAGAGTGTGTTAGTCTTGGTGATAGGCCCCAAGTGCTGCTTAGCATCTTCTGGGATGCATATAGCGCATTGGTTGCCTTTTTCACCCTTTCCTCCACATTGAGTCTCCAGGATAGTTTACTATCGATTACTACTTCAAGGTATTTTACGTTGTTTTTTGGCGTTAGCGGTGTTCCATTTATCGTGGGTGGAGTCCATTGCGGTACCTTGTATCTCTTGGTGAAGAGAATGAGGTCCGTTTTCTCCGCATTGATGCTAAGTCCGGCTTCTGTGGCCCACTTTAGTATCTCTCTGAGAGTAGAGTCCATGATTGAGCTGACAGTCGATGGACATTTTCCCATAATAATTATGCTTATGCTCTTGTAATGGTTGTGGTACCCCACTCGGCTTGTACTCTTCTGCAGCTCAGCAGGTTATATATCCAGGAGTCCAATGCCGTGTGTATTGCTAGGGCTCTTAGGCTTCGCATTATTGCTTCTGTAGTGACGTTGTTAAATGCACCCGAAATGTCAAGAAAAAGTCCCAGGGCAAATTCTTGATGGTACAGTGCCTTCTCGATGGTGGCTACTAGGGAGTGTAGCGCTGTTTCCACCGATTTCCCTTTCGTGTAGGCGTGCTGGTTTCCCTCCAAGGTCAGGTTCATGCCTTCTCTTATGTGAAGGTCCAGTAGCTTCTCCATTGTTTTGAGCAGGAATGATGTGAGGCTGATGGGCCTGTAGTCTTTTGGTTGCACGTGACTGCATTTCCCTGCTTTGGGCAGGAATACAACGCGTGCTGTCCTCCAGGCCACAGGTACATAGCTCCACCTCAAGCATGCTATAAAAATGGATCGTAGCCATGGGACGATTGCGCATTTGATCGTTTTTAGCATGGCTGGGAATATTCCATCTAGCCCTGGGGATTTATAACTGGCAAACGAGTCGATCGCCCATCGGATCTTTTCTGGAGTGATGATATTGTCTGGGATGTTGACTTGTTGCGTGTGTAGGTCTTGAGGCGTATCTGCCTCAGTGACTGGAGTGCAGCCTGGAAAGTGCGCATCAAGTAGAGCACATGTCGCTTCCCTGCTGCTTTCTGTCCAGTGTCCGTCGTTCGTTTTTAGCTGACTCTGCATGGGTGGCTGCTTTGAAGGCAGTTTCCTGAGTCTAGCTGTTTCGGAGACCTTCTCTATGCTGGAGCAGAAGTTTCTCCAAGAGTTCTGTTTTGCCTTCCGTACTTCTTTTTTGAAGACGCGAAGTCTAATCTTGTATTCCTCCCAGATTATTTGCTCATCCGCTTGTTTGGCGAGTTTGAAGCATTCTTGCACGTCCTTCCTCTGCTCTTTCAGCGCTGGGGTCCACCAGGGGGTCTGGTTCTCCTTTTGCTAACTGTGAGTTTGCATGAGGTTTTGTATGCTTCGGTTAGGTTGGCTGTGAGCGTCTCCACGGACCTCTCAATGTCGCCTACCGAGCAGATACTCGTTGACTTTGGTAGTTTTGATTCTACCGTTCTAAGGTACTTCACCCAGTCTGTGTTCCGGGGGTTCCTATAGGCGCTTCTGGTTTGGTTGAGGTTGAACTCGATCTTAAATTGGATGTACTTGTGGTCTGAGAAGGAGTTTCTATCAAGGACTCTCCATTCTGATGCCTGTGTACTATTCCCTAAGGTCAGAGTTAGGTCTAGGACATTGGCCGATGTTGGTCCCACATATGTGGGCACATCTCCAACGTTTTCTATTTTAAGGTTAGTTTGTAGGATAAAGCTTAAAAGTGACTCACCTCTGTCATTGATGTCTGGACTACCCCACACGGTGTGATGTGCGTTGGCGTCCGTTCCGACGACGAGTGGTTGTTTTCTTCTGCTCGCCTCAGCCGTTAAGTGTTCGAGCTCGGCCGGTGGCAACTCTCGCTCGTGTGCCATATAGCAGGATGCCAATAGTATTGGCTCATCATCGCGACCTTCCAGGGCCACAACTGTGAGGTCATCCGTGCTGTAATTAGACATAAAATAAGCATAGATGCCTTTTCTTACCAGAATGGCCGTCCTTGCCTTACTTACTGCGGTGGGGTAAAAAACGTTGTAGTTTTGTGACCTTAGCCCTGAGACCTTGTTCCCTGCCGCAATCCAAGGTTCCTGAACTAAGGCCACTTCGGCGGGCCCTGTCTCAAGGGTTAATAGGAGCTCCGCCGACGCAAGCTTGCTCTTATGCAAGTTGACCTGGAGGACCTTCAACTGCATGGTCGTTGTCGGCGTCCCCAGGCCTGGATGGGTCAACTACCATGGTTGCGTCCACATCCTCATCGTCCTCCATACTGGGTGGGTCAGCTACTGTGGCTGATTCCTCATCCATTTCGGTCTCTACCTCCGTTATATCGAGGCTGCTGGCTTTATCGACCATCTCGTCGATGCCCAGGTCTTTCTCGACCTCTCCAGCCTCTAGCGTGTGCTCGTTCTTGTCTTCGGGATGGCGCTTTTTAAGTCGTAGGTGCACGCTTCCTACTCCCCACGCCATCTTCCCGAATCTAGGGTAGAGCAAATCATCGGCCTCCTTGTTGATCCGGAGGACCATGTGCTGCCCGTTCTTGTCGGGCTTAGCAACATGCAGTACCTTCCAGTCAGCTGTTGGCACGTCTGGGTTTTGCCATCTTAATAGTTTCAGCGCCTGCTCCTTTGGTACAACCCTTGGGAAGAGTACTTTCGCTTTCGGCACTGACGGAATACATGTTCTGTCAACTACTTCCAGCTGGGCACCCTCCTACTTGGGACATACTTGGGACATATTTGGGACATACTTAGGACATACTTGGGACATACTTGGGACATATTTGGGACATACCTGGGACACACTTGGGACGTACTTGGGACATACTTGGGACATACTTGGGACATATTTGGGACATACTTGGGACATACTTGGGACATACTTGGGACATATATGGGACATACTTGGGACATATTTGGGACATACTTGGGACATACTTGGGAAAGACTTGGGACATACTTGGGACATATTTCGGACATACTTGGGACATATTTGGGACATACTTGGGCATATTTGGGACATACTTGGGACATACTTGGGACATAGTTGGAACATACTTGAAACATACTTGGGACATACTTGGGAAATATATGGGACATACTTGGGACATATTGGGGACATACTTGGGACATACTTGGGACATACTTGGGACATACTTGGGACATATATGGGACGTATTTCGGACATACATGGGACATACTGGGGATATACTTGGGACATAGTTAGGACATACTTGGGACATATTTGGGACATACTTGGGACATTCTTGGGCTATATTTCGGACATACTTGGGACATATTTGGGACATACTTGGGCATACTTGGGACATACTTGGGACATACTTGGGACATAGATGGGACATACTTGAGACATACTTTGGACATAGTTGGAACATACTTGAAACATACTTGGGACCTACATGGGACATACTTGGGACATACTTGGGACATACTTGGGACATACTTGGGACATACTTGGGACATACTTGGGACATACTTGGGACATACTTGGGACATAGTTGGGACATTCTTGGGACATATTTCGGACATATTTGGTACATACTTGGGACATACTTGGGACATACTTGGAACATACTTGGGACATACCTGGGACATATTTGGGACATACTTGGGACATACTTGGGACATATTTGGGACATACTTGGGACATATTTGGGACATTCTTGGGACATACTTGGGACATATTTGGGACATACTTGGGACATACTTGGGAAATACTTGGGACATACTTGGGACATACTTCGGACATACTTGGGACATATTTGGGACATACTTGGGACATACTTGGGACATACTTGGGACATACTTGGGACTTATTTGGGACATACTTGGGACATACTTGGGACATACTTGGGACATACTTGGGACATATTTCGGACATACTTGGGACATATTTGGGACATCCTTGGGACATACTTGGGACATACTTGGGACATACTTGGGACATATTTGGGACATATTTGGGACATACTTGGGACATACTTGGGACATACTTGGGACATACTTGGGACATACTTGGGACATACTTGGGACATACTTGGGACATATTTGGGACATACTTGGGACATATTGGGACATACTTGGGACATACTTGGGACATACTTGGGACATATTTGGGACATACTTGGGACATACTTGGGACATACTTGGGACATACTTGGGACATACTTGGGACATACTTGGGACATACTTGGGACATACTTGGGACATACTTGGGACATACTTGGGACATACTTGGGACATATTTGGGACATACTTGGGACATACTTGGGACATACTTGGGACATACTTGGGACATATTTGGGACATACTTGGGACATACTTGGGACATATTTGGGACATACTTGGGACATATTTGGGACATACTTGGGCATATTTGGGACATACTTGGGACATACTTGGGACATACTTGGAACATACTTGGGACATACTTGGGACATACTTGGGACATACTTGGGACATATTTGGGACATACTTGGGACATACTTGTGAAATACTTGGGACATACTTGGGACATATTTCAGACATACTTGGGACATATTTGGGACATACTTGGAACATCCTTGGAACATACTTGGAACATACTCGGACTTGGGACATATATGGGACATACTTGGGACATACTTGGGACATAGTTCGGGCATACTTCGGACATACTTGGGACATATTTGGGACATAGATGGGACATACTTGGGACATAGATGGGACATACTTGGGACATATTTCGGACATATTTGGGACATACTTGGAACATACTTGAAACATATTTGGGACATTCTTGGGACATACATGGGACATACTTGGGACATACTTGGGACATATTTGGGACATACTTGGGACATATATGGGACATACTTGGGACATACTTGGGACATATTTGGGACATACTTGGGACATACTTGGGACATACTTGGGACATATTTGGGACATACTTGGGACATACTTGGGACATACTTGGGACATACTTGGGACATACTTGGGACATACTTGGGACATTTTTGGGACATACTTGGGACATACTTGGGACATACTTGGGACATACTTGGGACATACTTGGGACATATTTGGGACATACTTGGGACATACTTGGGACATATTTGGGACATATTTGGGACATACTTGGGACATATTTGGGACATACTTGGGACATACTTGGGACATATTTGGGACATACTTGGGACATACTTGGGACATACTTGGGACATATTTGGGACATACTTGGGACATACTTGGGACATACTTGGGACATACTTGGGACATAGTTGGGACATACTTGGGACATACTTTGGACATAGTTGGAACATACTTGGGACATACTTGGGACATACTTGGGACATACTTGGGACATATTTGGGACATACTTGGGACATACTTGGGACATACTTGGGACATACTTGGGACATACTTGGGACATACTTGGGACATATTTGGGACATATTTGGGACATACTTGGGACATACTTGGGACATACTTGGGACATACTTGGGACATATTTGGGACATTTTTGGGACATACTTGGGACATACTTGGGACATACTTGGGACATACTTGGGACATACTTGGGACATACTTGGGACATACTTGGGACATACTTGGGACATACTTGGGACATACTTGGGACATACTTGGGACATATTTGGGACATACTTTGGACATATTTGGGACATTCTTGGGACATACTTGGGACATATTTGGGACATACTTGGGACATACTTGGGACATACTTGGGACATACTTGGGACATATTTCAGACATACTTGGGACATATTTGGGACATACTTGGGACATACTTGGGACATACTTGGGACATACTTGGGACATACTTGGGACATATTTGGGACATACTTGGGACATACTTGGGACATACTTGGGACATACTTGGGACATACTTGGGACATATTTGGGACATACTTGGGACATATTTGGGACATACTTGGGACATACTTGGGACATACTTGGGACATATTTGGGACATACTTGGGACATACTTGGGACATACTTGGGACATACTTGGGACATACTTGGGACATACTTGGGACATTGGGACATACTTGGGACATACTTGGGACATACTTGGGACATACTTGGGACATACTTGGGACATACTTGGGACATACTTGGGACATACTTGGGACATATTTGGGACATACTTGGGACATACTTGGGACATATTTGGGACATACTTGGGACATACTTGGGACAGACTTGGGACATACTTGGGACATATTTGGGACATACTTGGGACATATTTGGGACATACTTGGGACATACTTGGGACATACTTGGGACATACTTGGGACATACTTGGGACATACTTGGGACATACTTGGAACATACTTGGGACATACTTGGGACATACTTGGGACATATTTGGGACATATTGGGACATACTTGGGACATACTTGGGACATACTTGGGACATATATGGGACATAGTTGAGACATACTTGGGACGTATTTCGGACATACTTGGGACATACTGGGGATATACTTGGGACATAGTTAGGACATACTTGGGACATATTTGGGACATACTTGGGACATACTTGGGACATATTTCGGACATACTTGGGACATATTTGGGACATACTTGGGCATACTTGGGACATACTTGGGACATACTTGGGACATAGTTGGGACATACTTGGGACATACTTGGGACATACTTGGGACATACTTGGGACATACTTGGGACATACTTGGGACATACTTGGGACATACTTGGGACATATTTGGGACATACTTGGGACATACTTGGGACATATTTGGGACATACTTGGGACATACTTGGGACATACTTGGGACATACTTGGGACATATTTGGGACATACTTGGGACATACTTGGGACATACTTGGGACATACTTGGGACATACTTGGGACATACTTGGGACATACTTGGGACATACTTGGGACATACTTGGGACATACTTGGGACATAGTTGGGACATACTTGGGACATATTTCGGACATATTTGGGACATACTTGGGACATACTTGGGACATACTTGGGACATACTTGGGACATATTTGGGACATACTTGGGACATACTTGGGACATACTTGGGACATATTTGGGACATACTTGGGACATATTTGGGACATACTTGGGACATACTTGGGACATATTTGGGACATACTTGGGACATACTTGGGACATACTTGGGACATACTTGGGACATATTTCGGACATACTTGGGACATATTTGGGACATACTTGGGCATACTTGGGACATACTTGGGACATATTTGGGACATACTTGGGACATACTTGGGACATACTTGGGACATATTGGGACATACTTGGGACATACTTGGGACATACTTGGGACATACTTGGGACATACTTGGGACATACTTGGGACATACTTGGGACATACTTGGGACATATTTCGGACATACTTGGGACATATTTGGGACATCCTTGGGCATACTTGGGACATACTTGGGACATATTTGGGACATATTTGGGACATACTTGGAACATACTTGGAACATATTTGGGACATACTTGGGACATACTTGGGACATACTTGGGACATACTTGGGACATACTTGGGACATACTTGGGACATATTTGGGACATACTTGGGACATACTTGGGACATACTTGGGACATACTTGGGACATACTTGGGACATACTTGGGACATACTTGGGACATACTTGGGACATACTTGGGACATACTTGGGACATACTTGGGACATACTTGGGACATACTTGGGACATACTTGGGACATACTTGGGACATACTTGGGACATACTTGGGACATACTTGGGACATATTTGGGACATACTTGGGACATATTTGGGACATACTTGGGACATACTTGGGACATACTTGGGACATACTTGGGACATACTTGGGACATACTTGGGACATATTTGGGACACACTTGGGACATACTTGGGACATACTTGGGACATACTTGGGACATACTTGGGACATACTTGGGACATACTTGGGACATATTTGGGACATACTTGGGACATACTTGGGACATACTTGGGACATATTTGGGACATACTTGGGACATATTTGGGACATACTTGGGACATATTTGGGACATACTTGGGACATACTTGGGACAAACTTGGGAAATACTTGGGAAATACTTGGGACATACTTGGGACATATTTCGGACATACTTGGGACATATTTGGGACATCCTTGGGCATACTTGGGACATAGTTGGGACATATTTGGGACATATTTGGGACATACTTGGGACATACTTGGAACATATTTGGGACATACTTGGGACATACTTGGGACATACTTGGGACATACTTGGGACATACTTGGGACATACTTGGGACATACTTGGGACATACTTTGGACATACTTGGGACATACTTGGGACATACTTGGGACATACTTGGGACAAACTAGGGAAATACTTGGGAAATACTTGGGACATACTTGGGACATATTTCGGACATACTTGAGACATATTTGGGACATCCTTGGGCATACTAGGGACATAGTTGGGAAATATTTCGAAAATATTTGGGACATACTTGGAACATACTTGGAACATATTTGGGACACACTTGGGACATACATGGGACATACTTGGGACATACTTGGGACATACTTGGGACATATTTGGGACATACTAGGGACATATATGGGACATACTTGGGACATACTTGGGACATATTTGGGACATACTTGGGACATACTTGGGACATACTTGGGACATACTTGGGACATACTTGGGACATACTTGGGACATACTTGGGACATACTTGGGACATACTTGGGACATACTTGGGACATACTTGGGACATACTTGGGACATACTTGGGACATACTTGGGACATATTTGGGACATACTTGGGACATACTTGGGACATACTTGGGACATATTGGGACATACTTGGGACATACTTGGGACATACTTGGGACATACTTGGGACATACATGGGACATACTTGGGACATACTTGGGACATACTTGGGACATATTTGGGACATACTAGGGACATATATGGGACATACTTGGGACATACTTGGGACATATTTGGGACATACTTGGGACATTCTTGGGACATACTTGGGACATATTTGGGACATACTTGGGACATACTTGGGACATACTTGGGACATATTTGGGACATACTTGGGACATACTTGGGACATACTTGGGACATACTTGGGACATACTTGGGACATATTTGGGACATACTTGGGACATACTTGGGACATACTTGGGACATACTAGGGACATATTTGGGACATACTTGGGACATACTTGGGACATATTTGGGACATACTTGGGACATACTTGGGACATACTTGGGACATACTTGGGACATATTTGGGACATACTTGGGACATACTTGGGACATATTTGGGACATACTTGGGACATACTTGGGACATACTTGGGACATACTTGGGACATACTTGGGACATACTTGGGACATATTTGGGACATACTTGGGACATATTTGGGACATACTTGGGACATTTTGGGACATACTTGGGACATACTTGGGACATATTTGGGACATACTTGGGACATACTTGGGACATACTTGGGACATACTTGGGACATATATGGGACATACTTGGGACATACTTGGGACATATTTGGGACATACTTGGGACATTCTTGGGACATACTTGGGACATATTTGGGACATACTTGGGACATACTTGGGACATATTTGGGACACACTTGGGACATACATGGGACATACTTGGGACATACTTGGGACATACTTGGGACATACTTGGGACATACTTGGGACATATATGGGACATACTTGGGACATATTTGGGACATACTTGGGACATTTTTGGGACATACTTGGGACATACTTGGGACATATTTGGGACATTCTTGGGACATACTTGGGACATATTTGGGACATACTTGGGACATAATTGGGACATACTTGGGAAAGACTTGGGACATACTTGGGACATATTTCGGACATACTTGGGACATTCTTGGGACATACTTGGGACATATTTGGGACATACTTGGGACATACTTGGGACATATTTGGGACACACTTGGGACATACTTGGGACATACTTGGGACATACTTGGGACATACTTGGGACATACTTGGGACATATATGGGACATACTTGGGACATATTTGGGACATACTTGGGACATACTTGGGACATACTTGGGACATACTTGGGACATACTTGGGACATACTTGGGACATACTTGGGACATATTTGGGACACACTTGGGACATACATGGGACATACTTGGGACATACTTGGGACATATTTGGGACATACTTGGGACATACTTGGGACATACTTGGGACATACTTGGGACATTCTTGGGACATACTTGGGACATACTTGGGACATATTTGGGACTTACTTGGGACATACTTGGGACATATTTGGGACACACTTGGGACATACATGGGACATACTTGGGACATACTTGGGACATACTTGGGACATACTTGGGACATATTTGGGACATACTTGGGACATATTTGGGACATACTTGGGACATTTTTGGGACATACTTGGGACATACTTGGGACATATTTGGGACATTCTTGGGACATACTTGGGACATATTTGGGACATAATTGGGACATAATTGGGACATACTTGGGAAAGACTTGGGACATACTTGGGACATATTTCGGACATACTTGGGACATATTTGGGACATTCTTGGGACATACTTGGGACATATTTGGGACATAATTGGGACATACTTGGGACATACTTGGGACAGACTTGGGACATACTTGGGACATATTTCGGACATACTTGGGACATACTTGGGACATATTTGGGACATACATGGGACACACTTGGGACATACTTGGGACATATATGGGACATACTTGGGACATACTTGGGACATACTTGGGACATACTTGGGACATATTTGGGACATACTTGGGACATTCTTGGGACATACTTGGGACATAGTTGGAACATACTTGAAACATACTTGGGACATACTTGGGAAAGACTTGGGACATACTTGGGACATATTTCGGACATACTTGGGACATACTTGGGACATATTTGGGACATACTTGGAACATTCTTGGGACATACTTGGGTATATTTGGGACATACCTGGGACACACTTGGGACATACTTGGGACATATATGGGACTTATTTGGGACATACTTGGGACATACTTGGGACATATTTGCGACATACTTGGGCACACTTGGGACATACTTGGGACATAGTTGGGACATACTTGGGACATACTTGGGACATATATGGGACGTATTTCGGACATACATGGGACATACTGGGGATATAATTGGGACATAGTTAGGACATACTTGGGACATATTTGGGACATACTTGGGACATTCTTGGGCTATATTTCGGACATACTTGGGACATATTTGGGACATACTTGGGCATTCTTGATTAGATTAGATTTATTAAGATTTACATCCTAGCACGAAAAGTAAATTAACTTATAAATATTGTGCTAGTCACAACAATAAAATAATACATATGGCAAAAACATGACGGTAGAGAACAATAATTTAGTTATTATAACATTAAACATAATATAAGGAATAATCACATTAAGAAAATTATAGTTAAAATTAAGACATAATATTAAAGATTTAAACATTTTTTAGATGGATGGAATATATATAGCAATAGCTTAATTAGTACATTTTTTTTTTTTTTTTTTTTTTTTTTTTTTTATGTGGTGTTTAGGTGACTGGAAATTTTGGCCTTAAATAGAGATGCGCTAGTAATTGTTTTAAAGGAATGGGGTAGTTGGTTCCAGAGTCGAACGGCATGGATAATGAATTGTTTATCAGAACTTTTTAGCCTGGTCTTAGTACAAATTAGATTTTTTGTCCTTTGTGACGCACTAAAGCTTAACATAGAGAAAAGATAGGACGGTTCCTTAGTATAAATTATTTTGTGAAGCAAGATTAGGACCCTTAAGGATATGAACGATTTCAGTGTCAAATTAAATAATTGGTTTGCAAAATCAGTAATGGGATTCCTCGGTCTGATGTTGAAAACATACCTCGCAATATTATTAAAAAGGACATTCATTTTATTAAAGCTGAAAGCATCGCATTTTCCGAAGACTTCTACCCCATAAAACACTGAAGGGATCAATTAAGCCTTGGCAATTAAGAGTCGGATTTTTTGAGGTAGATACGTCCTTGTCAAGTTAAGCTGTCGTAGCATTCCATAGGTTTTCCCAACTGCCCGGATTATATGATCGCCCCATGAGAGCGTTGTGCTAAATTTGAAACCAAGATTGACAGCTTGGTCAACATACTCGATGGGACAGTCATCAATTTTCAGAATAGAAAAATGTTCCGGGTTTAATTTCTTTTTGTGTATTATTAAACATTTAGATTTCGAAGGGTTAAGCCCAAGTCCATTTTCTTTCGCCCATTTGTTTATACATTGAATCTCGTTATTGCACACATTTATACAGTCACTAATTTGGCTTAACGGACTACTAACATACATTTGGACATCGTCTGCATACATGTGGACTTCACTATTTGACAATACACAAGGGAGATCATTCACATAAATGGTGAATAACAATGGGCCAAGGACCTTGCGGGACACCTCGCTTGGTCGGAAGAAAACATGAAAAATCAGATGACGTAACAACAGCTTGACGACGATTAATTAGGTATGAGGACAGAAGCTTAACCGAGGTGTCTGAAAAATTGTATAGTTTAGATAATTTAGTGCAGAGGATGTCATGATTCACGGTGTCAAAAGCTTTGCTGAAGTCAAGAAGAGTAAGTAAAGTGACATCCCCGTTGTCCAATTTTCTTCTGATATCTTCTGTTATTTTAAGAATGGCTGTTGTACTGCTCCTTCCACTGCGAAAACCAGATTGGTTGTTATTCAGCAAATTATTTGAGGAGAGGAACTTTTTTATTTGTGCAGCCATAAGCTGCTCAAAAGCCTTATATAAAAAAGGTACTATAGCTATCGGACGGAAGTCATCCTTTGATTTAGGAACCGGAACTATTTTTGTAATTTTCCACATATCTGGGAAAGTTGAGTGGGTAAATGCTGAGTTAAAAATACAGGTTATATGTGGTAATATCTGGGGTAGTACAATTTTGAGGAATTTGGGATTTATGTTGTCAAGACCCACAGCGTTGGACTTTATTTTAAGTATTGCTTCGAGGACATCACATTGACTAACACAGCTAAAACTAAAACTAATATTGCAGCTAATAGAAGATAGAACATGTAAGTACGGATTAGATGAGACACTAGGTACAGCTACATTCACAAAACAATTATTTAACTTATTTACATCTACTTCAGGGTTCTGGCAGGTATTCTTCTTACTTCCAATGCCTGCATTTTTAATTTCTTTCCAGGTTTGTTTGGAATTTATTGCTGCATTAAATTTGTTACAATAATGTTTGCTCTTAGCCGAAGAAATCATTTTGCAAACCGTCTGTCTCAATAATTTGAACTGATCATAAGTATGACCTGTCCGGTACCGCCTCCACTTATGGTACGCAAGATTTCTCTTACGTATCCCTTCTTTTATTTTGTTATCAAACCAAGGTGGTTGACTAGATTTAATTATTTTCGATCGGAGTGGTACAGTTCTGTTCATAATAAAATCTAGATTTGATTGCAAATGTTCTTGCTGAGCGTTAACAGTTGGGAGAGAGTAGATTGCATTCCAATCGCATGAATAAAATTCTGTACTTAACGTATTAAAGTCTATATTTTTAAAGTCCCTATACACTATGCTGTAGTCTTTATGGTCAAAAGCTAAATCTAAGTCAAGTGTCATAAATATAAGGTCATGTTTAAAAAATACCGGCACAGACAATTGGTCATATAACAGGACATTATTTGGATTATTAACAAAAAATACGTCAAGCAGAGTTTCAGTAGTGTTAGTGAAGTGTGTAGGAAGAGTAGAATTGACCAGCTTCATTCCTAGTGACGCCATGTCATCAGACAAGTGACGTTCACATAACATATTACTGTTAAGATCGCCGGCTAGAACTATTTCAGTGTATTGTAGGCTAAGTTCAGATATCAGGTCAATCACGTGATTATACTCTATTCTACTATAGGGTCTGTATAAGCAGCCAACAAGGGTCTTAGTCAGATCATAAGTGTTACTTATCTGGAGAAATAAATATTCTATTGCACTACCATCTGGTTGTTTACATATAAATTTAGCTCTTAGTCTCTTGTTAATATATATAGCTACACCCCCACCATGACCTTCACGATCAGAACGAAACAAATCATATCCATCACAAGAAACAAATAAGAATCAGAATAAGATGACACAAACCATGTTTCTGAGACACACACAACATCTACATTGGAGTTTACAAACATATACCTAAATTCATCTAATTTCTTCGTTAAACTTTGTGCATTAAAGTGGCAGATCCTAAGACCATCTTTTTGTTTGCTGAGGACTCTTATCATTGCGTGTCCGTTCGACTCAATCGTGTTCATTTGATGCATATTAACCATGATTGTTTAATTAAACCAATTACCAGCACATGCATTCCATTTTGATAGCGCATATAAGTAAAAATAAAATAAAAAATAAAAATATGAGACCTAAACACCATGACAAAAACATAAATACAATTTACTCTAATAATTAAAAATATAAGTATAAGAATATCAAAGCAAGAGCTTTTTGGACATTCAACCGCGAAAAGAGTTCTGAAGCTGATGCTCCAAAGCCTCAGTGGAAGAAGACGAAGCACCAACAGTTGAAGTACTTGGAGCAAATTCCGAAAGCTTTGTCAACGTCTCCACACAGACATAGCCCGCATTCTCTTTCCCCTTAACATGAACAAGTCCACTACGAGAGAAAACAGCTGTGAGCAACTTAAGCTTTTTCATGCGCATCGCCTCCCTAAATATCGTGTAATTTTCTTTCGACAGTTGTTCGTTGACGTAGAACGGAGTTGCTACGTCAAAGCCCAGAAGCCCGAGATGAAGAGGCTGCTTCTCCTCCCGTCGGTATGCGCCAATTGCACGCAGCAGGGTTGTCTTGTCGCGTACAGTTTCAAGTTTCAAGATGATCACCGGATCAATGGTATTGTGAGCCCTTTTTGGCTTAACCCTGAATATATTTTTAGTTTTGAGTGCCGGTGTGATGTTGAGTGAAAAGCAAAGGGCGTTAAATATGCCTTTGAGGTTCTCATTTTCCATAAGTGGGACACCGTGGATTCGGAGATCGCTTGCAATTTCCGAATTGGCCTGTGCAGCAAGCGTACGTTGGAGCTTGTTCTCTACTTCACCCACTTTGGCTTGAAGGTCACCCACCTGAATCTTAAGTCCCCGCAATTCTGCCACTTCGCCCTCCAGCTGCTGAACTCGGTCATAAAGCTTTTTCATTTCCCCAGCCACATTCAGCAATTTCTCCTCCAACACCTTCAGAATGCGCTCCTCCGTCTCGCGCATCATGGCAGCCTGGCCATCAAATCGTTGGTTGATCATAGCGTAAAGGGCGGTTGGAGAATCCGAGTCCCTAGCCTTCCTCTTCAGATCCTGTTGATTGAGCTCGGTGTTGCTGGATGACTTAATTTTCTTAGCAGCGCCTGCCATGACTTCAGTTGAGTGAATTGTTGTTGTTTGTTTTAGTGGGTTTGCAGTCTATTTTATGTTTTCGTTTTGATTGACTGTGTGCCTTGTTGTTGTGTGCCTTGCGTTTTGTTGGGCCCGCCAACTCGAAGAGGGCAATTGCGACTTTTCAATGCAATCATAATATTAATCAAAAATGTTGTGTAGGCGATTTTGCTTGGAGGTTCAACGATGGACACAGATTTGTGCCAAAAAGCACCTTTTGCGCGAAATAAAAATAAAGTAAATTTATTTAATTGTGGAGCCAAAAAAATGCGTCGTAATCGGTGACAGTGTGACCAGCGACTTGGGACATACTTGGGACATAGATGGGACATACTTGAGACATACTTTGGACATAGTTGGAACATACTTGAAACATACTTGGGACATACTTGGGACCTACATGGGACATACTTGGGACATATTAGGGACATACTTGGGACATACTTGGGACATACTTGGGACATACTTGGGACATACTTGGGACATACTTGGGACATACTTGGGACATACTTGGGACATACTTGGGACATATATGGGACATACTTGGGACATACTTGGGACATAGTTGGGACATACTTGGGACATATTTCGGACATTTTTGGTACATACTTGGGACATACTTGGGACATACTTGGGACATACTTGGAACATACTTGGGACATACCTGGGACATATTTGGGACATACTTGGGACTTACTTGGGACATATTTGGGACATACTTTGGACATATTTGGGACATTCTTGGGACATACATGGGACATATTTGGGACACACTTAGGACATACTTGGGAAATACTTGGGACATACTTGGGACATATTTCAGACATACATAGGACATATTTGCGACATACTTGGGCATACTTGGGACATACTTGGGACATACTAGGGACATACTTGGGACTTATTTGGGACATACTTGGGACAAACTTGGGAAATACTTGGGACATACTTGGGACATATTTCGGACATACTTGGGACATATTTGGACATCCTTGGGCATACTAGGGACATAGTTGGGACATACTTGGGACATATTTCGGACATTTTTGGGACATACTTGGGACATACATGGGACATACTTGGGACATACTTGGGACATACTTGGGACATACTCGGGACATATTTGGGACATACTTGGGACATATATGGGACATACTTGGGACATACTTGGGACATATTTGGGACAAACTTGGGACATACTTGGGACATACTTGGGACATATTTGGGACATACTTGGGACACACTTGGGACATACTTGGGACATTTATGGGACATACTTGGGACATACTTGGGACATACTTGGGACATACTTGGGACATATTTGGGACATACTTGGGACATACTTGGGACATACTTGGGACATACTTGGGACATATTTGGGACATACCTGGGACACACTTGGGACATATTTCGGACATACTTGGGACATATTTGGGACATACTTGGGCATATTTGGGACATACTTGTGACATACTTGGGACATAGTTGGAACATACTTGAATCATATGGGACATACTTGGGACATATATAGGACATACTTGGGACATATTTGGGACATACTTGGGACATATTTCAGACATACTTGCGACATATTTGGGACATACTTGGAACATCCTTGGATTATAATTGGAACATTCTCGGACTTGGGACATATATGGGACACACTTGGGACATAGTTAGGGCATACTTCGGACATACTTGGGACATATTTGCGACATCCTTGGGCATAATTGGGACATAGATGGGACATACTTGGGACATATTTCGGACATATTTGGGACATACTTGGGACATATTTGGGACATTCTTGGGACATACTTGGGACATATTTGGGACATTCTTGGTACATACTTGGGACATACTTGGACCTACTTGGGAAATACTTGGGACATATTTGGGACATACTTGGGACATACTTGGGACATATTTGGGACATTCTTGGGACATACTTGGGACATATTTGGGACATACTTGGGACATACTTGGGAAAGACTTGGGACATACTTGGGACATATTTCGGACATACTTGGGACATATTTGGGACATACTTGGGCATATTTGGGACATACTTGGGACATACTTGGGACATAGTTGGAACATACTTGAAACATACTTGGGACATACTTGGGACATATATGGGATAATATATATTTCTGGACATACTTGGGACATACTTGGGACATATATGGGACATAGTTGAGACATACTTGGGACGTATTTCGGACATACTTGGGACATACTGGGGATATACTTGGAACATAGTTAGGACATACTTGGGACATATTTGGGACATACTTGGGACATACTTGGGACATATTTCGGACAAACTTGGGACATATTTGGGACATACTTGGGCATACTTTGGACATACTTGGGACATAGATGGGGCATACTTGAGACATACTTTGGACATAGTTGGAACATACTTGAAACATACACAGAGGGAAAAAACCGAGAACATTGGACTCAAAACGAGCTCAAACGTTATCAAAACGTATGCATGAACGGGTTTTCTCACATGTAGTGCAATGTTCTCACTTCGAGAACAATTTATTGCGAACGCAAAAACTCAAATTGAGTTGACATTGTTCCTTTTTTGAGAACAAGATTTGAGTTTATATTGTTCCGTTTTCAAGAACATTTTAAACTCACCTGGAAAAAAATTTGATTGCACTTGGGACCAGGTGTGGGCGGATTACTCACATTTGGGTGGAATAGGGAACGGGGACATCCCTCTTTTGATTGGAAGTGAAGAGAGGGGCAAGGCTACTCTGGATATCGCTGCTGCTGCCCATCCACCCACCCATTGTGCCATAGGTATCAGAAACATCGCTTCAATGATTCAACTTCACCTGACTCGTTTCATATTTAAGTTTCCAGAAAAACACAGAAAAATTTGTTCGGTCTTAACTGGGATTTGAGCCCGGTACCTTATGGCACTCAACGTATGGAACGACGCCCTTGACAATTCAGCCATTGAAGAGTTTGGCAGATGCACGTCAAGAGGGCTACTTATGTTTTGTTGAGCAGACAAGAGAGAGAGAGCAAAAAGAGAACCAACTCGCTGTCTCTCTTGTATCTCTCTCTGCTGAAAACCGGTGTTGTTGTTGTTTAAAGTAAATATTAATTGTTTGAGAACAACTTTACTCATTCCAAGAACATTTAGAACATTTGTTCTCAAAAATTTTGAGAACGTTCTGTTCTCATTTTAAGTTGAAGGCAACTTATTTTCTGAACACGTTTTTTCCCTCTGTGTACTTGGGACATACTTGGGACATATATGGGACATACTTGGGACATATTTGGGACATACTTGGGACATACTTGGGACATAGTTGAGACATACTTGGGACGTTTTTCGGACATACTTGGGACATACTGGGGATATACTTGGGACATAGTTAGGACATAGTTGGAACATACTTGAAACATACTTGGGACATACTTGGGACATATATGGGATAATATATATTTCTGGACATACTTGGGACATACTTGGGACATATATGTGACATAGTTGAGACATACTTGGGACGTATTTCGGACATACTTGGGACATACTGGGGATATACTTGGAACATAGTTAGGACATACTTGGGACATATTTGGGACATACTTGGGACATACTTGGGACATATTTCGGACAAACTTGGGACATATTTGGGACATACTTGGGCATACTTGGGACATACTTGGGACATAGATGGGGCATACTTGAGACATACTTTGGACATAGTTGGAACATACTTGAAACATACACAGAGGGAAAAAACCGAGAACATTGGACTCAAAACGAGCTCAAACGTTATCAAAACGTATGCATGAACGGGTTTTCTCACATGTAGTGCAATGTTCTCACTTCGAGAACAATTTATTGCGAACGCAAAAACTCAAATTGAGTTGACATTGTTCCTTTTTTGAGAACAAGATTTGAGTTTATATTGTTCCGTTTTCAAGAACATTTTAAACTCACCTGGAAAAAAATTTGATTGCACTTGGGACCAGGTGTGGGCGGATTACTCACATTTGGGTGGAATAGGGAACGGGGACATCCCTCTTTTGATTGGAAGTGAAGAGAGGGGCAAGGCTACTCTGGATATCGCTGCTGCTGCCCATCCACCCACCCATTGTGCCATAGGTATCAGAAACATCGCTTCAATGATTCAACTTCACCTGACTCGTTTCATATTTAAGTTTCCAGAAAAACACAAAAAAATTTGTTCGGTCTTAACTGGGATTTGAGCCCGGTACCTCATGCACTCAACGTATGGAACGACGCCCATGACAATTCAGCCATTGAAGAGTTTGGCAGATGCACGTCAAGAGGGCTACTTATGCTTTGTTGAGCAGACAAGAGAGAGAGAGCAAAAAGGGAACCAACTCGCTGTCTCTCTTGTATCTCTCTCTGCTGAAAACCGGTGTTGTTGTTGTTTAAAGTAAATATTAATTGTTTGAGAGCAACTTTACTCATTCCAAGAACATTTAGAACATTTGTTCTCAAAAATTTTGAGAACGTTCTGTTCTCATTTTAAGTTGAAGGCAACTTATTTTCTGAACACGTTTTTTCCCTCTGTGTACTTGGGACATACTTGGGACATATATGGGACATACTTGGGACATATTTGGGACATACTTGGGACATACTTGGGACATACTTGGGACATAGTTGAGACATACTTGGGACGTTTTTCGGACATACTTGGGACATACTGGGGATATACTTGGGACATAGTTAGGACATACTTGGGACATATTTGGGACATACTTGGGCATACTTGGGACATACTTGGGACATACTTGGGACATAGATGGGACATACTTGAGACATACTTTGGACATACTTGCGACATATTTGGGACATACTTGGGACATACTTGGGACATATTTCGGACATACTTGGGACATATTTGGGACATACTTGGGACATACTTGGGACATACTTGGGACATACTTGGTACATACTTGGGACATACTTGTGACATACTTGGGACATACTTGGGACATATTTGGGACATACTTGGGACATACTTGGGACATACTTGGGACATATTGGGACATATTTGGACATATATGGGACATACTTGGGACATACTTGGGACATACTTGGGACATATTTGGGACTTACTTGGGACATACTTGGGACATATTTGGGACATTCTTGGGACATACTTGGGACATATTTGGGACATAATTGGGACTTACTTGGGAAAGACTTGGGACATACTTGGGACATATTTCGGACATACTTGGGACATATTTGGGACATACTTGGGCATATTTGGGACATACTTGGGACATACTTGGGACATAGTTGGAACATACTTGGGACATACTTGGGACATACTTGGGACATACTTGGGACATATTTGGGACATACTTGGGACATATTTGGGACATACTTGGGACATACTTGGGACATACTTGGGACATACTTGGGACATATATGGGACATAGTTGAGACATACTTGGGACGTATTTCGGACATACTTGGGACATACTGGAGATAAACTTGGGACATAGTTAGGACATACTTGGGACATATTTGGGACATACTTGGGACATACTTGGGACATATTTGGGACATACTTGGGACATACTTTGGGACATACTTGGGACATACTTGGGACATACTTGGGACATACTTGGGACATAGATGGGACATACTTGGGACATACTTGGGACATACTTGGGACATACTTGGGACATACTTGGGACATACTTGGGACATACTTGGGACATACTTGGGACATACTTGGGACATACTTGGGACATACTTGGGACATACTTGGGACATACTTGGGACATATTTGGGACATACTTGAGACATATTTGGGACATACTTGGGACATACTTGGGACATACTTGGGACATACTTGGGACATACTTGGGACATACTTGGGACATACTTGGGACATACTTGGGACATACTTGGGACATATATGGGACATATATGGGACATACTTGGGACATACTTGGGACATATTTGGGACATACTTGGGACATATTTGCGACATTTTGGGACATATTTGGGACATACTTGGGACATACTTGGGACATACTTGGGACATACTTGGGACATACTTGGGACATACTTGGGACATACTTGGGACATACTTGGGACATACTTGGGACATAGATGGGACATACTTGAGACATACTTTGGACATACTTGCGACATATTTGGGACATACTTGGGACATACTTGGGACATATTTCGGACATACTTGGGACATATTTGGGACATACTTGGGACATACTTGGGACATACTTGGGACATACTTGGGACATACTTGGGACATACTTGATACATACTTGGGACATACTTGTGACAAACTTGGGACATACTTGGGACATATATGGGACATATATAGGACATACTTGGGACATACTTGGGACATATTTGGGACATACTTGGGACATACTTGGACATACTTGGGACATATTTGGGACATTCTTGGGACATACTTGGGACATATTTGGGACATACTTGGGACATACTTGGGAAAGACTTGGGACATACTTGGGACATATTTCGGACATACTTGGGACATATTTGGGACATACTTGGGCATATTTGGGACATACTTGGGACATACTTGGGACATAGTTGGAACATACTTGGGACATACTTGGGACATACTTGGGACATACTTGGGACATATTGGGACATACTTGGGACATATTTGGGACATATTTGGGACATACTTGGGACATACTTGGGACATACTTGGGACATACTTGGGACATACTTGGGACATAGTTGGGACATACTTGGGACGTTTTTCGGACATACTTGGGACATACTGGGGATATACTTGGGACATAGTTAGGACATACTTGGGACATATTTGGGACATACTTGGGACATACTTGGGACATATTTCGGACATACTTGGGACATATTTGGGACATACTTGGGCATACTTGGGACATACTTGGGACATACTTGGGACATAGATGGGACATACTTGAGACATACTTTGGACATACTTGCGACATACTTGGGACATATATGGGACATACTTGGGACATACTTGGGACATACTTGGGACATATTTGGGACATACTTGGGACATACTTTGGGACATATTTGGGACATACTTGGGACATACTTGGGACATACTTGGGACATACTTGGGACATACTTGTGACAAACTTGGGACATACTTGGGACATATATGGGACATATATAGGACATACTTGGGACATACTTGGGACATACTTGGGACATATTTGGGACATATTTCCGACATTTTTGGGACATATTTGGGACATACTTGGAACATACTTGGGACATACTTGGGACATACTTGGGACATATTTGGGACATACTTGGGACATACTTGGGACATATTTGGGACATACTTGGGACATACTTGGGACTTATTTGGGACATTCTTGGGACATACTTGGGACATACTTGGGACATATTTTGGACATACTTGGGACATATTTGGGACATACTTGGAACATATTTGGAACATACTTGGGACATATTTGGGACATACTTGGGACATACTTGGGACATACTTGGGACATATTTGGGACATACTTGGGACATACTTGGGACATATTTGGGACATTCTTGGGACATACTTGGGACATACTTGGGACATATTTCAGACATACTTGGGACATATTTGGGACATACTTGGAACATCTTTGGAACATACTTGGGACATATTTGGGACATACTTGGAACATCCTTGGAACATACTTGGAACATACTCGGACTTGGGACATATATGGGACATACTTGGGACATAGTTGGGGCATACTTTGGACATATTTCGGACATACTTGGGCCATACTTAGGACATACTTGGGACATAGTTGGGACATACTTGGGACATATTTGGGACATATATAGGACATACTTGGGACATATTTGGGACATACTTGGGACA